>PVIU01006700.1:0-99136 GCA_004026605.1 Ondatra zibethicus
TCTATGTACTCCCACCTCCTGAAGACCTAACTCAGGAGCCAGTCTTCATCAAACCTTTTCTTCAGCACTGTCCTTTCTTGGGACTTCCATGGATACCCCGTCAGCCCCTGTATTCTCCTGGCATGCTCTTCTCTCTTGCTTACTTTCTAGTTACAGATACACTCTTCCGAGCCGCACGTCCCCTTTTCTCTCATCTTCACACTCCCTGTGACTCTCTCACTATCCCATCCTGCATTGATTCTGACTAAATGCAGTCATGGAAAATATTACTTAGGTCAGCATTTTCCTATCGAACTTTCTGGTAATGCTTTATTTGCTAATGTCAATACAATGGTCTGTAAATAGGCTGCTGGTGGTTTGCAGCCCATTCCCAGTGAGGAACAAGAATGCCTACTTGTCTTCCCGTATTCTCCTTTCCATCTCTGCAACAGGACAGTGGTTGTTCTCCCTGGAGATTCAGATGAGAATTACAGTGATGGGGGAAAGCCCGGCTTTCTCAGATACAGTGATGGTGGGAAATGCACATCTGTCAGCCTTTCCCCCCTGAAAGAGTGAGTCCCAGGGGTTGAACTCACCTGCGGTAGAAATCTAGCTCTCCCGTTAAAAAAGCCTAAGAAAGATACAGTATGCTGCTGTATTTACAATTCCTGAGGACAAAAACTACCTTTAGGTGGAGTGGGTTGTTATCATTTCAAATATCTTCAAACGCCTAAACTAAGCATTATGATTTTACAATAGTGAGCATCACCCCACAACTATACAATGTCAGAGAAATCCCCCCGCCCCCTGCAGCCGGCTGAGCCAGCTCTTTCTACCAGTCATGCTTCCTGCACATCCTGAGGCTGTAACAGCAAACAAGACAGATGTTGAAACCCCTGCTTCCAAATATCTGGCTAACCAGAAATCAGAATTAGCCAATGATCGATGCCGATATTGACATCTGTTGTTTTTCTCATCAGCTCCAGGCTGTACGAAGCTTGCCCTTCGCTCATTGTTAGCATCAGTGAGCACTGTGGGTCTTGGTTATGAGCAATGAGCTCCAGGTGCCCCTTTTACCTGTGCCTTTAGGAAGGCCGTGTCACAGGTGATGAGTAGTTACTCTTGCTGTGGTGACTAACCAGCCAGCACATTTTAATGCGGAGTATGTCCGGAACTCCTTCCCGCCATGCTCTCACGTGTTCGTTGTCTCAGAAGCAAGGGGGTAACCTGCACATCAGACAGGCAGCTTCCAACTGACGCAAATCTCATTTTTCCTGCTGCGTGGCCGCTTGTTTTCCCTTACACGTCTTTTTGTCATTGAGAGGTTATGACAACATGAGCCATATTGTATTTATAAACATCACGTGTTTCCTTGATCTGGCTGCAGTTTCTGCCAGACAGCACACAGGGAAGAAACATTTCTCGTTGGCTCAGCATTGGTTTTCGTTATGCTGATTTCCGGAACAGGAGAAATGCATGCCTGCTCAGTTTTAACTTCCACAGAGTAGAAGTAATACCTCTGAATGTCCGTGAAATAGTTTTAACAAGGGTGGATATTGCTCCTTTAAACCACATGTTTTGACTAAAAGCTTCCTTCTGTAAGAAAGCAAAGCCTCGCATTTAGTCACCATGAAGAGACAGGGCTGGAAGCATTCGACAGATGGATGGGTGGCCCTGAGGTCCCTGTGAGTCCAGAAAGTTTCCTCTAGAAAAGAACAGGCCACAGAAGATGAAAGGTAAGATCTGCCTTTAAAACAGAATGCAGTCCCTTGAGATTGCTCTGTCCGACTCCGGCACGGGCTGTACCCTCCCTTCCTCATGTGTTCTCTCCAGTGAGGAGCTGGAGTTGGAAGTTTTGTTTGAACTTCTTGCATGCTGCTTTGAAAGCCATCTCATTGTTGCTGGAATTAATCTGTTTTTTAAAGATCCTCCCTTTAATTCCACTGGGTTGTCTCTGATCTACAGAGCTGTGAGCCTGTTTCTGTTTAACCTTGTATCTTAGGAAAGGCTTTGAAAAGTTAGTACAGTTTGCCTAAGCAGGGCTCATTCATTTATGGGTTTGTGGCAATCGGCAGGATCTTCATAAAGATATCTTTCATTCAGCTCTGAGATCAGTAGAGAAAATTTAAGAGAAATAAGAGAAAACTGTGTGTGGCTTGTAGTATTCTGGGAAGTTACTAAATTCTTTTTCCTGTGAAATTCTTCTTAAATTGTTCAATTAGTTTAGTTTAGAAAGAAAATTAGGAAGATATCAATTTAAGCTTGAGGAAGGAATGCTGAACAAGTGTCCAGTTTTGAAACAGCCTGTTATGTGAAATTTAATGATTGCCTGAACGTCTTTGAAAGAAATTCTGGTTATTTGTCACAATAGTTCTGTGTAAAATCACATTATAGAGTACATTTAAATGAATTTAATGAGGGGCATGCCCTTTTAAACCCGTCAGCTTCCTATTAAAGGAACACATGCATGGGTCTGCTTATTCATCCTGTAGTGTTTTAATCCCTGTTTGTAGATGATTTTAAAATGTAGGACATTGTTAGCCAATGTGATCTGCATTCCATGAATCATTTCCTATCACCATCATGGTAACCCTATGACATAAGTACTGTGATGCCCATTTTAAGATTGGAAAACTGAGGCCGAGAGTGATAAAGTAACAAGATCACACACTAGTAACAGATTTGGGATTGAAACCCAGGCTTTCTCTCCAGAGCCTTTGTGTCTGTGTCTTACACTCACAAACTCCTCAAGAGCTGGAGCCAATGCAGAGAATTTACCTTGGGAGAAGTTAAAAAGTCATATTTACTCAGTGTCAAGATACTGTTTTGTACTGTAGTGGGTTTTGTTGTTGTTTGGGAGACTCTTGTTTGTTTGGTTTTTGTAAATTGGGACCTTTCAAAGCCTAACACTGCAGGGCCTGATGTTTATGTGTACCCCTGGACAGGATTACAAGTCAAAGTGACATGAAGGCAGTCAGCGCCAGATGCAGCGGAGAAAATTAAAACCCCTTGCATGAGCGACTGTTTCTGCTTCAGGCTTTTACCATTTCCTTTCCACAAATGCTAAGTTGCTGGGGGGAGTAGGGGCACAACAAACAAGAGCTGTGTTTGTGGGACAGAGCGGGGAGTGTGTTTGTGAGCTTGAAAATGGATCTGAGAATCTTAGAGAGACTGCTCCAGGTGCCTTCCACGGCCCTTTCCGAAAGAGGCAAGAGCAAAGCTGAAGTATATTAAAGGCGGAGGTTCTAGAGTTAGGGCTGCAGGCTCGCTTAACCTTCCCGGCTCTCCTTAGCCCCTCCTGAAGATCCTGACAAGGGCTTGACAGCAGAAAATGTCCGTCCTGGTGGTTTGTTATGCAAAGTTCTCACCAGGGATGCAGCTGCTAGCACCACACAGGATTGGGTTTCAGGATCAAGACAGCCTGCCTCCAACCCCATTACAGCAAATTATAAAAATTTCAAAACAAAACTCCTTTTGTAAACTAATATACACTAATCACTATGCTGTCGTTGGTCTGAAATCCAAGGTTGGCCACACAACCAACGTACCTAAATATCACTTGAAGCAGCTTTGCTCCTCCGCCGCTCAGCAGCCCCACCCATCTGAAGCTTCAGTGCAGGAAAAGTTTTGCCACACCCCCTGCCTCTCCTCTCCAAGCCACGCCCCCTTTCCTTGATGTTAGCAGAAGTGGCCTTTGACTTGGAGCCTGCACCCTTCTCTCCCAGCTGTAAACCTCCTTCTCACAGGTTCTCTGGCTGCACTTTCACTATTCCATACTCCTTGTGGATTTCCCCCAGGGCAGTCAAGACTCTGCCAGGTTGTTCCGGGCTTTATCAGCCCAGGCTTCCTAGGTTTGGCGTCCTGCTCCGAGGCAGGCTGACCATTTTTGTGCCTTTCCCAAAGTATCTCAGGTGAGTGGGTTGATTTCATATACATTTGAGTGTAGAGAGAATATTGTGTTAACGATGCGCTGTGACGTTTCTCTCCAGTGTGCTTAGCAGCTTCTTTGCTCGAGTGTGATGTGCAGGACTGAGAAGTGTTTCGTCTGCTTTTGAGGAAATACTCTTTTAGATTCATGACTCAGGAAACACGCACGACCTGCACAGTTGGTGTTCCTTCCCTCAGTGGCTAAAGCCTGATCAATTCGAAGTTTCCGGGCCCAACAGCTAGAAAGAGGGGCTTAGGCATCACCTTTTGTAAACCATTCACCTGGGAGTTCAGATCCAAGAGGCTTAGCATGGTTGGAGAGATTTAGTCAGGTTTATAAACCAAAGAAGGGATAAAAAATGGTGAAGGAGCCCAAGCTGCCCACCTCAGACCAGTCTGTTATCCTCACCCCTAGCCATGCTGTGCAGACCTTTGCCACTGTTCTCATTCCTCTGGGTCTCATCTGAGGTGTGTGTGTGTGTGTGTGTGTGTGTGTGTGTGTGTGTGTGTGTGTGTGTGTGTGTGTGTGTGTGTGAGAGAGAGAGAGACAGACAGACAGACAGACAGAGACAGAGAGAGAGACAGAGAGACTGAAGAGACACAGACTTACTGTGTGATGTAAGCTGGCCTTGAAGTTACTATGAAGCCAAGGCTGTCCTCCAGCTCACTTATTCTTCCCAGGTCTTCATAAGGACACTAAGCCTCCATGCCCAGCTTCCCTGCTGTTTTCTTGGCAGGTCTGGGAAGACTATCCATCTCCCAGCATCCATGGCTATAGCTGGTACAGCTTGCTTCATTTATTCTCCAAAAAGCAGCCCACATCTCTCTTCTTGATTATCTTACTAAAAATGAACCAGAGATCCTGTCAGAGCTAGGGTTATTAATTGGAAATGCATGGGCCTGCACCAAAAATAGATGTTGAACTAACCAAATTTAGACTATCCTGTATTTTTATGGAAAGGGAATAGGTCATGGAGTCAATTGAGAAATAGCAGCTGCTTCAAATTATGCGATACATTGAATAAATCAAAACTATTAGCTTTCATAAAGTTGCGCAGTGTTGCAGCAACATTCTTAGTTGTCTGTTTCTCTGTTGCAGCAAGTCTTGCCTGCCGTCGTTTTGTGTGCAGCTTTAATGTTCTGTGGCCAAACTACTGGCAAAGTAGTTTGCAAACTCCCCTTGCACCGCTGGTTTTTAGGTGGCACATGGAAAAGGGGTTTTGCATCCCTTTCATTTCTGTAATTTCTGGGGTCTCACTATATAGCCCATGCCGGCCTCCATGGCTAGCATTACAGGTGTGTGCCACTACACCGGCTTAAATTTTAGTCATTGTATAATGTAGTCTTTAATGGTTTTTAAAAAGATTTGTGAGATCAAGGGCCTAGGAAATAATGAGTATTGTTGTTTCGCTCACAGTTAAGCAGTTAAAAGTCAGTTTAAAACTGACTTAAAAGAAAATTATTAAATGAGTGATATAGTTTAGCTAGAATAGGGTTAGAGCCTAAATGTCAATCCTGTCTTGTGAGTGAAGAGTTAATCCCATGGATTGAAACTTTAGAATGAAGTCTAAGCTGGGGGTCATGGAAGGTGTAATTATATGGATTGTGTACAACTGAAAAGAAAGAATCATTTTGTTGTCAAAATCCCATCTAATTCCACTTGAAGCGTTCTCAGGACTCCAGCGTCTTGCTATTCCCCACAAAATATTTCCTCGAGGCCTCTCCTAATCAGAGGTGTGAACATCCAGGACTTCACTTCAGCCATTGTATGGCAGCACCGTGCCACGCCGCATTCCTGAAGCATGCACACTATGCTTGGCTCGTTCGCTAGTCCAGGTCCACACATGCACTTGACTTCATTCTTTCTTTCTTTGCTTTTCCTGGAACATCAAAGGTCATGGTTTACCTTGTCATTTCACCCATTTGAACCCATTATTTCTCATTTGCCCTTAATGGGGTAGCAAGAACAGTCTAACACAGTTGTATACAGCAGAAAGCCCAAGCACACCCACAGTGGAAATTTTCTCTCGTGAACCCGAAAGCTGCTGTGTGTTTCTCAGGAGGCACTCCACTACCTGATCAGAGTCGGATACTTCATTTAAGATGAACATATAGTATTGCATTTTGTGCTGACCTCCAAGGACAGATGTTGATTACAACTTTCTGGAGATGGTTGGCACCATGTGGTTCTGAGTGAAGGAACATTCTAGATGCATCTCCAAAAGCAGATAGCATTTTTGCTTTCCTTTATAAGCGAATCTAAAAATATATTTCCTAGCAGCTGTTTAAAGTCAGAAGAAGAAGGAAAAAGGACCCTCCCTGCTGCAGACTAATTTACCCAGCCCAATATCTACAGGGTCAGACCTCATCACTTCAGAAATTTGTGGCAGATTTCTCTGTGTATATTTAGACCAAGGGGCCTATTAGCTTGTGATCTAAGAGAACCTCTGTATTCTCATAAAAATGAGAAATGTGGCCGTATTGGCAACCAAGGCTGTAATTATGTTAATGTAGCCATTTTAAGACTGAAATATGTTGTTCTAAAATGTTTCTGTATTTTTATTATTTATAACAATGATCTGAAGAAACTTAGGAAAATGCTAGTAAGTTCCTATTCTGTATCACCTTGAGATCAAGGCATAAAAGTAAGTCAAAGGTGGAACTTTGAGTCACAATTTTTATGAAACGATATGCACTTGCCAGGTGGTGGTAGCACTTGCCTTTAATCCCAGTACAGGAGGCAGAGGCAAGTAGCTCTCTGTGAGTTTGAGGCCAGCCTTGTCTACAGAGCTTGTTCCAGGACAGCCAGGGAAACCCAGAAAAACCCTGTCTCAAAAGAAATGTCCAATTTTGGGCAAGAGTGAAATATAATTTTTTTCCCCAAGGACTGTCCTAAGGTACCCAGATGTTTGTTACCAATGTGAATGTTTGGCAGGCCAAGATGGATTGTGAATAATTGATAAAATTCTGAGAATATACAAATTGCCTCAAGCTAATTAACTCAATGTCCTCTTTACCAACATCAGAACACAGATGACCAAGGATATGTGTCAGTTAACTCCACTCCTATGACAGACATTGAGAAAGACAGAAGGGAGCTTTGAACCTTGCTCATATTTTTCGAATTCCTAGTCCATGGTCAGCAGGCTCCATTGTTTCTGGGCTTGTTGTAAAGAAGAACATTCTGGCAGATGCTGTGGCCAAGGAGAGCTGTTTAGGTATGGGAGGAAACCAAGAAGCAGACAGCAGCAAAGAAAAGGGTTCAGGATGATACACAGCCCTCAAGGATGTACCTTTAAGCAACATAGCCAAAACAATGGCACCTCTGAAATACCCACCCATTACAATGATGCCATTAGATTTTCAACCCACCAATGAATTAATCTACTGGTGAAAGCTGAGCCGTCATGTTCCAATCCTCTCCCAATAATTCTGTCCATTAACTGTTGACCATGCCTTCAACACATGAACCTTTTACGGTATACCTACTATCCAACTATAAGATGGATTTAAAGATGATTTTCCAGGCTGATAAGGTGGAAAGGGAAAGATTCAAAGCACAAAAGTAGATAATTACCTGTTTACTAATAATTTACTAGAAATTGTTTAAATTTGAGTTCACTTGTTGTGTCAGTTGGAAATGTATAGGAAGTCTGATGTGATTTGAATGAGAAATGTCCCCTAGAAGCTCATGTGGAAGGTTGGTCCCTAGTTGGTGTCACTATTTAGGGAAGTCTAGGAGGTAGGAGTGGGTTGCTAGAGCATACAGTCTCTTGATGCTTTTGTTTACATGCTCCGTTTCATGCTTGCTGCTAAGAGATGTAGCTTCTCAGCCTCCTGGCCCTGCTGTCATCCTGCCACGTGTTATCATCATATCATCATGCTGTCCCTGCCATCATACTCTTATCCTTTGGAACCATAAGCCAAAATAAACCCTCTTTCTTAAGTTGTCTTTGGTCATGGTGTTTTCTCACAGCCACAGAGAGGTAAACAATACAGTCGTCTACACAATGTGGTCTAGATTCAGAATGTCCATTAATTTGAGAATGGGAGCCAGGAAAAATACCTTCTCTTCTTTTTAAGTAATCAGTTTTCTTTGCACATGTGTACACACACACACACACACACACACACACACACTTCACATACTTGCCATGATGCACAGGTGAGGTCAGAAGACAACTCAGAGGAGTTGGTTGTAGTTGGTTTTTTACTCTTTACTCTTTCGGGTGGGTGGGTCCACCACCCAGCTCCCAGATAAATACACAGAGGCTTATTCTTTTTTATGAATGCCTGGCCTTAGCTTGGCTTGTTTCTAACCAGCTTTACTTAACTTAAATTATCCTGTCTACCTTGTGCCTCTGGGCTTTTACCTTTCTCTCTTTCTGTATACCTTTTCTTTCCTTCTTACCCCATGACTGGCTGTGTAGCTTGGAGGATGGCCCCTTTTTTTTCTTGTTCCTTGATCTTCTCCCAGATTTCTCGTAGTTATTTCTCTCTCCCTGGCAGCCCCGCCTATCCTTTTTCCTGCCTTGCTGTTGGCTGGTCAGCTCTTTATTAGACTAATCAGTGTTTTAGACAGGTAAAGTAACACAGCTTCACAGAGTTAAACAAATGTAACATGAAAGAAGATAACACATCTTTGCATCACTGAACAGATGTTCCACAGCATAAACAAATGTAACGCATCTTAGAATAATGTTCTACAACAGTTGGTTCTTTTCCTTCCACCTCATGGACCCCAGGATTGAACTCCAGCTATCAGGGCTGTCTGTGGGCTCCTTCAGCTCATAAGTCA
This sequence comes from Ondatra zibethicus, assembly GCA_004026605.1. Lineage (NCBI taxonomy): Eukaryota > Metazoa > Chordata > Mammalia > Rodentia > Cricetidae > Ondatra > Ondatra zibethicus. The sequence goes on from PVIU01006700.1 coordinate 8,705, forward strand.
TCATAAGTCATCTTACTGGCATCAGCAGGAATATTTTCATGTATCTTCTTAAGTGTAAGTCTGTGCCTTTTACTCGGATGTGCCTTTCTCCTCAAGGATGCTGTCTTTGAGACACACTACAACAAGGTATACATCGCCTACATTCAGAATTGCCATTCATTCATGAGTTCTTCTGTTTCACCAAGAGAAGGTATTCTTTTCTTCATCCTCCTGTGAATATATTCAAGTGAATATTATCAATTTTATATACTTTGTTTTGCTTCACAACTCCGTGAGGAGCCCATGAATATTTGTTGGTGATATTAAAAATAATGCAAGTTTTTCATGCATTTCTATGTCTCAGATAATGTAGCAATGATTTACCAGAGGAGAGGCCATCTATTTATTGACCTTTATCTTTCTATCCTTCCTGGGAGAAATTTTACCCCATGTTGTTTTTCAGAAAAGGGAAGAAGTGAACACACACACACACACTGAAAAGGAGGAAAGGCTGAATGTTGGGTTGAGCACTGGGAGAAAGAAAGTAAGTTGCTCAAGCTGGAGTTTATCTTTAAAGTGAATGCAAAGCTCTAGGTGCAAGTTCGGGTCTTTGAAAGTGCTCCATAGATCCCAGCACTTTTTCTTCCTGGGCCTTGCTACATATGGGACAGGGATTCTCTCTTTTCAGGGGACAACACTGGCAAGAACAACTAGATTGTATCGCTCTCCTTCCATGATGTGCGCATTTTGTCACATGGGACATGACGTCTCTCCAGGAAGTCTCTGAGCTGCTAACTAACCATTTGGTTTCTTAGGACTAACTTGGTTTCTGAATTCGGGGCTTCACCTGAGAGTGGGGATGCCCATGACTCTAGGTGTATGTTCTTGGAACTTGGGGAAGCAGGTCTAGTGTCTGAGGCAGAGACATTTTGTGTCAGGATCAGCCTGGTGGCAAAGGGGTGGTGATAGTTCAGTTTCTCCGTCTGCTGCTGGAGCAGGGCAAGGCATGGGCAGAGATGCTGCAGAGCTCAGCCGCAGGGCATGCATGACTTCCAAACTGGCTGTCTTTGAGGCTGTTATTTATCCAAATAAGGCAAGGCTCTTATTTGGTTCTGCTGACCGGCTCAGATTTCTAAGCCATGCTCACCGGCTGTCTCACTTGATGTTTGAACTACAAACACAAAGGTATTCTTTTGGAATGGGGCACTCTTGTGGAGTTCACGGGGATCCTGGAGTCACTGTTTCAAAGACTTTCTCCTGCAGTTTCGGAGAATGTGGATATGTTTGGTTTGTTTGACCCTCCTCTTCTGGAACAAGCAACAGAGATGCCTTTGTTCAGATATCTCTGCACTTGATTTTGTACCAAAATAATACTCAACCTCAGACCCTCCCAAGGTCAGACCCAAACACTGGTCTCTAGATACTGAACTGTAAGATTGCTCCAGCATCTTGTAGATTCTGGGCCTGGCTTTTGTCTTGAAGTTCTGGGTCAGTTTGTCCATCTGGAAAATGGAGGTGATAGTTACATGATAGGAATAATTAGGGAGTCAATGGCTAAGTCTAGAAAGCAATTGATAAATAGGAAATCTCTAGAACCATTGCTTTCCTTCCCTATGTCCAACTTTTTCTGGCAAATTTAGTTGAACAGTATTTACTACTGGAGAAATCATGGGCAATTGTGATTTTTATTGCCACCCACAGCTTAATATCAGAATGCTCTCATACTGCCGATCCTGGGAGTATGGTCTAGTGCACTCATTTCAGTGGTTCTTTCTGGATCTATTTTGAATATATATGTGCATGCCTAACTTTCTCTTCTAAACTGTGCCTTCCTCAAATGTAGGGGATTGTGTACTATTTGTTTTTATTTATTTATTTATTTTGAGGCAGAGCCTCACTATGTGACTCTGTCTCTGTCTATCCTGGAGTTCAGTATGCAGGCCAGGTCCTCTTTGAACTCAGAGATCTGCCTGACTCTGTTCCTGAGTACTGGGATCAAGGACTGATGTCACTATGCCCAATAAGGATTGTGTCTCACCAGAGGCCTTCTTCCTCATCAGTTGTAACCCCAGATTTACCACAGACAGTAGCTACTCAATTAGCACTCCATGAATTCGCAGAATCTTATTGTTTTTTTTATAGGTATAGGTATTACAGGAAGTCCTATCTAAAGGTTAAGACACTCATGTTAATTCCTGAACTTGAAGGCAGTTTCAGTGATTCATTCCAGACTGGTGCTGGTTGCCCTCCATCATTCTACACGGATACTTTCATATTTAAAAATTATTGTTGTTGTTGTTATTGGTGTATTGTGCACGTGTGTGGGGGTCCACCTGCATATAGGCATTCACATGACATGGCCCGTGGGTGGCAATCGGAGGATAACTTCTGAGAATTGGTTCTCTCCTTCTACCGTGAGTTCTGGGGACTGAACTCAGGTTATCAGGCTTGTGGGTCACATGTTTCTACCTACTGAGACATCTTGCCAGTCTGTCTGCACTGATTTTTGAGAGACACCCTTAGAGGTCATTCAGAAATAATAATCTGGTCCAAATACTCACAGGTGTTTTTGTATTCATTGTTTCAGGCTCCAACTAAAGCCCAGGAACACAGATTGGGTTTCAAGGGTGTCTTCATTACAAATACAAAGTTGGAGTGTCTTTGAAAGAACTGAGCAAGTACCACTTTTTCACTGTACCACAGCATCTATTGGCAGTCTTACCCATAAGCATCCTCCTTCCTTGGATGCCCATGGATGTGACTGACACTGGAAGCTATATTTAAGGGAAGAGCAGAAGACCCTTTTGAATTAAAGGTAAATTGCCACAAGGCTGTTTTGCTCTGAAACTCCACTGTTGTTTGACATTTATTGGCTGAGAGTTTGGATTTGTAAATTATGTCCTCCAGAGTTATCCCCTGGGACTTGTTTCTTTTACAATCCTTTCTTCTCTTGACACATTAGCTGTGGATAAAAATGATAGCTCAGCAAAGCACCTCTCACCAGCCACAGCAGGCTGTTTAAAACAGGCTCTGCAATACAGCTTGCCTTGTGTTATGTTTGTTCTGTTAAGCAGTAATAGAACCTTCATACATCTCCCAAGGATAAGAGGCGAGGATGCTAAGTGACCATTTGCTTTCCAAGTCCTGTCATTCATTCAGGTATCTACCATAGTTTTTCTCTACTGAGCCCTGAAACTCTGTCACTGATCTACAGTTGTCGTGATTACAATTCTATATAAATCGTTATGAACTCATTTGGTAAGTTTAGACTTGCTATGTCATCAAGCCAAAATAAGCAGACATCTTAATTCTCACATTGTTGCAATCATCCTAAAGCTATTTGCTATGGTATCTTAAGTTTCTTCAGTCATAACATGGTCAGTTTCTGTACTGAAAGGAAGGCTGGACATAGGGCCAAGAGGAGGGACCTGTACCTCTGTCACTGGTTAATGTGCTCCTGAGAGATATGCACGAGTTAACTTTGAGAGCTATGGTCCCCAAGAGCATAACTGGAGTGGCAGACTATGGTACCACTATCATAACTGGAGTCATGCTGCTCAGAGAGAGATTTTAATCAGATACATCTCAGATATTTTAGTGCATAAATAATTGGTATCTGTGTATATACATATATATATTATATATATAATATTTGTATTTGGTTCCCCTTCCCATGATTTCAGCTCTCCAAGGTCAATCTTGATTTATCTAAAAGTAATCAATAGATATTCAAGAATAACCAGTTTATAAGTTCTAGGTAGCTTTTATTACATTTTTTTAATTTTATTGTTATAATTATCCCAAATGCATTATTGCTAATCTCTTTGGGATATGTGTAGGGGAAAATGTATATATATAATGTTCTGTACTATCTGCAGTTTTAGGCATCTAGTTATGTGTTGGAACTTATCTCTTACAGATGAATGTGGCTAAGGTTCTACTAGCTACTACATGTATGTACTTGCTGTATTATGCTGAGCGAGGTTCTTAACTTCCTGCATCTCATGCCCTAGCCATTCAGGACAGTAGCACCTACCCTATGTATCTCACTGACTTCTGGAGTCCATAAAATAAAATCATAACTGAAAGCACTTTGTGTAGTCGAAAACTATGAAGTGATTATCATATGTATTTGCTCGAGGGTACATTTAAAATTCCTTTCACAGTAAGAAACATTATAAGTTGATAATGCAATATATTATACATTTAAGGTACATGTTAATAATTAAATAGGCATTGCAATAGCTGTTACTTAAAGGAAACCATGTAAGCCACTGAGTTGAGCACCTAGATAATATACCAACAGCAAATCCAGAAGTTCTAAAAGGGATCTGAGCACAAAAGACCTTTGTCCCTGCCGAAAAGCAGACAGGGAGCTGTTTGTTCCATCTGTTGGTAATGTTTGTAAGAAGATATGATTTTACTAACTGTGACCACTACAGATACAGAAGGAGTTGTCCTTGGCCCGTGACAGAGGGAGTAGCCCTGTGGAAGACAAGTATCCATGAGAGAGGGGAGTTTTTCTTTTACCTACCCTGCAGCTCTGCCCTGTCACTGATTGTGACTTGGAACTTAGATAATGTACTTAATATTTTTTCTTTATTCTGCCCCAGTCCAAGCATCTTTAATCGCTGTTGGGCTCAGGGCTGGTCCACCAGATCTAGTGGTGTAGGGCCCAACTAGATTCTCCATGTCAAACTATTTCTGGGAATAACACTCATGTTAAATATAGCCATAAGCTAACCGCTGACTGGATCATCTCTTTACTGAGAATCCAATAATTTTGGCAACAATCTGTCTGTCTCATGTCTGGGAGATGGTCCATTTATGACCAAATGAAATATTAATAGATTAATAAGACCTTACAAATGACCATCCTTGCAATTTTAACATTATAAACAAGATGAGTTTGAAATATTTCCAGCATAATAATTATTTCCTTTTATGATACCATGTTTATGTCTATAGGCACATTGGAGTTTCTTTTTACGTATGTATTTAAGTTGATAATGAATGAGAAAGAAGAATTAGGAACAAATTTTACGATGTCATTGGTCTTCCCAGAGAAGAAACTTGTGTCCCACTGAGATAACACTGCATATTTACTGGCAAGGCCTTTCTTAGTGCTAACCTGAAAGAGATGAATTGCTTCCACTTCACTTGCGGCCTTAGTCCAACAAGAGAAGATGGGAAGCGAATAGCAGTCTCACAAAGGCTGTTTATGGAAAGATAGGCAAGACTGAGAGCAACCTGATGATCAAGCTAGAGTTTGAGACGCCAGTAGCTGGCAGCACTTGGACCAGTGGGAAAGGGTCGAGGGGTCCTCTGTAGAGTGTGAGCCGCTCAGCGGGTCTGTGTTCAGCACCAGGACATTTTTTTTTTTTCAGAAATGGATGCTTCATTAGCCACTTCTTTCAAAGCCTTGGATAGCAAAGCATCTCTCTTCTCTGGGATCAGCTTCCTGCTTACTGTAGAGCATTTAGTTCATCCAAATTCACCACAGGATCAGGCTGCCTTTCACACCCCTGACAGTGAATTACTGGCCCCGGAAGGATGAAGCCAGGACACTGCAGAGCACCGTGCAGAGTGTCCTGGAGCACTTCGAAAGTGAAAGGATATGGTTCTGAAGTGGCAGGAAGGAAGAGACTGCCTCCCACGGTACCATGGACTCACATGGTAGCAGGATCAACAGAAGCAACCACCCTTTAAGGTGGCTGTCATGAAAGAATGTGTTGATTATGGCATGATTCACTTAGCCAAAGAGCACTGAGGGTCTGTTGCTTCTGTTTTGGGGCAGAAAGGGCATGGCCCCTGTCATTCTGAATATAACCCTTTAGAACAAGTGGTCCTGTACAGGAAGACACTGGGAAATCATTCAAAGAGCCATATTGCGCCCTATGCCATTAAACAAAGACATTGGGGGTGCAGTGGGGCTGGATGTGGCTTCCACAGACAATGAAGGCCAGCCTCTAAGTTCCCCTTCCTGGAAAGCCCTTCTGTGACCCAACAAAACCTGCCAAATGTATGCCAGATGCCTGGGAGCCGAGAGTGTGTGCTTCCCGTAGCCCAGTGAGAAATAACAAATCATTGCTGATTAGATTAAAAAATCAAAATAAGGGTTTTCAGATCCCTTCTCCACTTTCCCAACCTCTTAGGTGGCATCTGTTACAACCACTTCATCAAAATATTGTTTCTTATGGGCCATCTTAGGCGGGTGGTGGTGTCATGGGCACCCTTAATAACCGCAAGCGATTTGGTGGTAGTAAACGGTTCCTTTGGTGAGTTCGCAGTGCTGACTGCATTTGAACTTCAACGACGTCACAAAATTCTTTTGGTCGCAAGAACAACCTCTGATAGCCTAAAAATGTTTTTAAAAATGCTCAGGCAGCCATGAGTGTGGTAGTGAGGTGTGGCTTAAAGCCAGCCCAAGGTCTGAGGTTCCGTGTTGCAGGCTTCCCAGCTGGGTGTTGTACTGTCCCTGAGGGCTCAGAGAACAGGGGAGTGACTAAACAGCGTGCTTCTGTGAGCCAAGGGACGGCTTGGCTTTTGCCTCACTGACCTTTTGTTAGCCAGGTGCTGACACCTGTCCTCCAGCGAGCTACTTCTGGTAGACACAGGTGCCCCTTCTTGTCCCCGACTCCCTGGAAGAGCAGACTGTACAGTGCCTTCCCCAGGGGACGGACGCCTCTGGAGAACCCCTGGCTCTCTCTTCTTTGTTGCTTAGGGTGGGGCTGCCAGGAGCTGGTTGCCTTTCTCAGATCTCCTCTTTCTGCAGCTGCGGCTTGCCTTCTCTTTCCCCTCATTTCAACTGAGTTTTCCAGACTCACAGCCATTGCTAGCCTGTGCTGCAGAGGACTGATAGCTCAGCCTGGTTAAACCGGCTGGTTAATTAATAGACAGCCGCTTTGCCCTCCCTCTTGTTTTCCCTCAGGTACCACAAACCTAGGGAAGAGATAGGTTGCCTTTACTTGCCAGTAACCAGACTTCAAAAGTCTAGCAGGAGAAGGAAGTTTTGGTGCTGGGCCAGATTTTTTTTTTCCTCAGCACCCATAACAGGAAACTGCTGCGAGAATTGGTCCTGAGGGATAATTAGCACACCCGGTTCTCTGTTGGTTTTGCTTCTTGGTGGCTGGCTCTTGGTCGGCTTTAAGGATCATCTTTGCTTTCTGTAGATTCTATTTGGTAATATAGCTTTTCTTGTTAACCCGTTTACCCAGGGTTCTCAGCGTTGAGCCTTCCTTGCTATGGGTTTCCCTGTAAGCAATTGTTGAAGGATTGAGTCACCCACGCAGTAGCCTGTGGTTGGATGTGAGCTGAGGTTATTCAGTGACTAATTTCCAAGGGGAGGAGAAATTGGCTTATCGTGGGGAGAGCTACTTTTTATCCATGCCTGTGGCAGCTTCGCTCTGAAAACCGGGCAAAACAAACTGGTCTTCGTTGGGGAGCATTTTAGTATCTGAGCGCCCTTGTGGTGATTTGGACTCTGAAGAGAAGTTGTCTGGATCACTCAAGCGAGGGCCTGAGGACTCGGATGAGGATCTCAAACAAAGGAGCACCATAACTCGGCACAGAGCCAATGGGCCTTTTCACGGTGTCAGTTACACAGGTGGTTCCGTCAGACAAACAGTAAGTGGCTTTTGTTCTTTGAGGGTGAAAACATTTCTAAGGGTGCATTTCTGTTTTCCCCCGACACTTTATTATGTGGTCTGATGGAGGAGGCCACGTACAGATTCTAGACTTGGAAGGGTGGGGCTTGAAATGGAGTAAGCGGAGCATATTATGCCGTCCCCACAAAGCGTATCTGTATGTGCTGTAAATGCTTCAGGAAGAGACATGATTATGGGAACATTGCCGCAGAAGATGGTAAGTGAAACGTTGTTTGGGCGTGCTAGATTTTCTTTTCCAGAAACAATTTTAAAATGTTCCTTCTTGTCTTACTTTCAACAAACTCCCAACTGAGTGATTCTTGCCTTGTCTTAGAATGCTTGGGGGAAATGAAATACAGCAATATGTATAGTGGCCTAACTCAAACATAATTTGAACTGGCCCTTAGTGTTTCCTGGTTGATGGAAGAATGGGGTGAGTTATTGAACTGGGTGTTGTGAGTGGAAATAGCAGCATGCTACTCAGGGCCACCTTGATGATGAGACCGTGTAAAACACCTCCTTGTTTACCTGCATCGGAGGAACTCCAACAACCACACAGTAGGGATTTGGGTAGCAGTGAGGAGAGGAAAAGGCAAAGGAGGGAGAAAGAATAGCCTGGTTCATACATTGCTGGATGGTTGAACATTTCTCTGTTGGAGCCTATGCAGACAAATACTTGACTTGAATTCTGAGATGGGAGTAGAAAGACTTATGTAGTCCCTCTTTTTATTTCTGTAAAATGAAACTCTGCAGTTTATATACAGATTTCAACGTTAACTTCCCTGTAGAGAAAGCATCAGTGATGGGCACAGCTACTCTTAACTTGCCAAGAGGAGTGAGGTGCAGCAGAGTCAGAGATGGGTGGGAGATAGCTGCAGTCCTGCACATACATGTGCCTTGCTTATCTCACCGTGCCAAGTCAGCTAATCTTCTCCTAGACCCGACCATGGGTATTAGTATAAGAAAAGCTCATTCATAGTTAATGTCAGGTTTTTGTCAGCAAGATACTTTAAAAACCACAGCAAAGTAAAAGGGTAGATATCTGAAACAAGAACATTACGGTCATAAGCTCACTAGCTTGAGCAACAAAGGTTGCTGTAAATGAGAAACTATAAAACTTACCTGCCCCACAGCCAGTCAGACAAGGATCTTGTGAAGTCAGTAAAGTGTAGGTTTTAAAACTCAGCATGAAGTTCCTTCCTCATCTCCCAGTCCTTCTACCAGGTCCTGGGTGAGGTGCCGTCAGCTGGACTCAGGCATTGGCTGTATGGACTGGAGTTATCTCATGTTAAGAGTTTCTTCTCTTAGATCTGAAAGCCATGTTTTCCCACAGTTTAATGGGATTATCATGTCATCCTCTTCTGGGGCTCTATTTAGAGCAGGGATTGAACTGATCAGGGTGCTTTTTAAAGTTCAGTCTTGGAAAAGCAGACACAGCATGGCAAAGCGACATGAACATTTTGCCAGAGGCTTTGGCTATGCCACTAATATTGATGGAGACATTCACCTCAGATTAGCTGTTCTGTTAACATTGAATGCCCAGTGGCTAACTCAGTGGTTCATTCAGTGACCCCATTGGACCATGGCAAGATTATTTTGAAATGGGAAGGTCAGGGATGATACCCACATGGTCAGCAAGAATAAGATGCTCATGGCTATAACTAGGATCCATCCTCACTTATGGAGGTTCTGGACTGATTGGCCCCTGAACCAAGACAGAGGATGGCTATTTGGTATTTTGACTGACACCACATTCTTCATATCAATGCACAGTACAGTGTGTCAGAATATTCTTAATTGATTTATTCTTTCAGGATATATCTATTCATGTCACTAGAGACTAAAGAATTTTTTTCTAATGGGTCTTTTGGTATTTCATTTTAAAAGATACTCATAACTCTTAACTATGTCTTTTCATATCACAAAACATTTTTTAAATTCCTATTCAAATACCTCTGCTGTTTTAAAAGATAAATGTCTAGATTTTTATTAATTAAAGTTAATTTTACATTTTCCTTTCATTATTATTACTTATTTATCTTAGCAATTCTCTTTTTACTCTCTGAATAGAAAGATAGATATTTCTACTGTGTCCAGCTAGACTGAGATCCCCAAAATCTAAATGCTATCTAGAGATAAGAAAGAAAGGAAAGCAGAGATGGTTAAAGCAGTTGCTGATCCCAGTGGCTTCTAGACATTTTTCATCTTGTTTACCTTTGTAATTCTCAACAATAATGGCAACAGAACTTTCTACTATTAATTTGTCTTGGGCAATGTGTAATACTCTTCACGCAATGACCTGTTTGAATCAATGTGATGTGATGAGTTTGAGATTTTTGGGGGGAAGTGATTATTGCATTGTGTGTTATTGTTTGGGGCATTTCATCAGATATTCACTGCCAGCTGAACCAGACCCTCTCAGATTTTATGACCTATAAAGCCATGCGCTGAGCATACCTTTGTTTTTATTGAGCCCTGAACTGTGCAGGACAGTGGAAAAGGAATTTGTAAGGATTTGTGATGGTTTTTCAAACCGTCCATTCCTTGGTTGTTCCAACCATTCTGGAGAACTAATCAGGTATACTACCCCACCATGACTTCGGGTGGGTCCCTTCCGGTCTACTAAACTGCACACCTGAGTCATGCATGTGCCAGGTGAGTAGAGAGCGGTCACATGCACAGGAACATTAGGATACCTGGAATCCATGACTAAGTATGGAACATAAAAGTAAGGACACAAAAGGGAGTTTCAAGATAGCACAGTCAGATATGGAGAAGGGAGAAGAGACTACCCTGGCGGTGTGGGGGGGGGCATGGACTCCATATGTGTGTGTTGGAGAGGAAAGAGGGTAGTGAGATAAACTGTGATTGTAATACAGGAGCCTGCTCCCTCTGGGGTCTCCAGCATCACTCAGGTCCATAGGGAATCAAGAGGCCAATTTAGGGACTGCTCAGGAAACACCCTCCAAGGGTTCCATTTAGTTGTTGACTCTTTGTAACTATGTTTCAGTATAGTTTTAATTGCTCACATCTTATGTAAAATCCATTATAATACCTAGAAGTCCCTTATCCTACCAAGGATTCTGTATCACTGGGTGCCAGGCACAAGATAAGAAGCTATGGAAGACAGATTGGCTCTTGCTCTGGATTCCCATGGGGGAAAAGCTGGCTCCTTCTCAGTGGTGGGAACTAGAAAGCTTGTTTGGAGCTATATCCCAATGCCTGACTCTTAGGAGGGACTTGGTAAAAGTTGTTCACTAAACAAATTTATGTGGTGTTGTATTAGTTTCTTTTATTCAAGGCATAGACTCAGCTTTCTACTCAAACTACTCTCCCCCACCGCAAGTCCTTCTGGGTGCATATTCTGGTTGTCTCTGTTTGAGCCACCTCCTCTTTCCCATGACCCGATCACAATTACCCTCCAACCATCGACACCCTTCTGTCATCTCTCAGAAGTCAGCTTAAGGGACAATGGAAAATCTCAATGGGTATTTTCCTCTTGAGCCTTGATCAAAGCACCAGCATATCAAATAATCATATCCTGGATTTATTTGCAGTTTTGATTCTGTCCTTGATAACACAATAATGTGATTGCAAAGCACAAATTTAGCCCCCCCCCATTTTGTCATTAGCTTTATTCTCCTGTCACTGCTTCTCTTTGAAGATGCATTTGTCAAAGAGCCATAGGCATCCTTACCTCTCCTGGGCCAAGCAATGCCACAGCCTGAATACCTAAGCTACCTGGCCCAAAGCTCCAGCTTATAGTAGGCTGCTACCCCAGTCCCATTGCCACTTAAGTGATGTGGCATCACCCATCACCACCTTGTGGTCCCATTAAGACTTTCCATGGTGCCTCCACCATGCTTCAGGTTCTTTCTCTTCTATCACCTCACTATCACCTCCTTACTTCCCCTAGCCTGTTTTGCTGTCTTCACATAGGCCTCAAGTCAAGAGCTGATGAGTGACTTCAACCTCCTTCCACACTTCTCCCAGGGATGCATTTTGTTTTTCTAGCCATGGTCCTACCTAACATTAGCCTGGAAAAGTACTTACTAGTTATTTTCCAGGGCTAACTGTAGGGAAATGTGCCCAACACAGGTCTTGGAAAACATAATTTTAGACCTATGTATACATTAGCTTTACATTTATTAAGTGGCTGTAAGAAGCTATGGCCCCAATATTTCAGACCATGGCACTGTGTTGTTGTCACTGGATATATGTTTTTTGAGGTTGCTACCACAAATTACCAGAGACTTGGAGTTGTGGGGTGGGGCACAATGCTAAAGTCTTTGCCTAGGGTTTAAACACAAACATTACAAAACAAAATATTTTAGGCTTTAAATGCAATGAATTTATTCTTGTGTAGAGTGTTGGATCTCTAAAATAAGTTGCACGGGCATTTATCAACCTGTAGGCAGTACCAGGCTGGTTGGCGGGCAGAGAGAGAATCCATTTCCTTGTCTTGTGCCATTGCAGTCCTTGGCTCCTGGCTCTCGCTCACCTCCAAAGCAGACACCTTAGTACTTTCTGGCCTTTCTGACCTTGACTGCTTCTACCATTGCAGTCCCCCACCCCCATGCCTGACTTCCTTGTTTACATACATACGTACATACATACATACATCCTTTGTGATTACAATGAGCCTACCTGGATAGTGTCTATCACCTCAGGATCCATGACTTTGTTGACAGTAAGGAGACAAATGCTTGGGTTTCATCCATCCGGTGTGAGTGTCTGGTAAGAAGGAAAAAAACATGGCCAGGTTTTCCCTATTAAGGAGTTCACCTTGTCACGTTGGGATTCCTCCCAAACCATGATTATCTACGTATGTTTTCTGATTCCTTGCTTTATTTTCAGATGCAGAGAGAAATTGTTTATGCAAGAGGAGATGGCCTTGTAGCCCCCAGACCAGGATCCACAGCTCACCCACCCCATGCAATTCCAAACTCCCCACCATCCACTCCAGTGCCCCATTCTTTGCCTCCCTCGCCATCCAGAATTCCTTACGGGGGCAGCCGTCCCATGGCTATTCCTGGCAACGCCACCATCCCCAGGGACAGACTCTCCAGCCTGCCAGTCTCTAGATCCATCTCCCCAAGCCCCAGCGCCATTTTGGAAAGAAGAGATGTGAAGCCTGACGAGGACGTGAGCAACAGAAACCTGGTTATGTTCAGAAATGAGGGTTTCTACGGCGACCCTTACATCTATCACGAAGGACGCATGAGCATAGCCTCGTCCCACGGTGGCCACCCATTGGATGTCCCAGATCACGTCATTGCTTATCACCGCACTGCGATCCGGTCAGCAAGTGCTTACTGTAACCCTTCCTTGCAAGCAGAAATGCATATGGAGCAGTCATTATACAGACAGAAGGCAAGGAAATACCCTGACAGCCATTTGCCTACGTTGGGCTCCAAAACGCCCCCAGCCTCTCCGCACCGGGTGAGTGACCTGAGAATGATAGACATGCACCCGCATCTTAACGCACATGGGCCCCCTCACACCCTGCAGCCCGACAGGGCCTCACCCAGTCGTCAGTCCTTCAAAAAGGAGCCCGGCACCCTGGTGTATATCGAAAAGCCGCGAAACACTCCAGGATTATCCAGCCTTGTAGACCTGGGGCCTCCTCTAGTTGAGAAGCAAGTTTTTGCTTACAGCACTGCTACGATCCCCAAAGACAGAGAAACCAGGTAAGGCATAGGGGTGGCCGAGGATGGTCTGTGCCTGTGTGTTGCTGAAACTGCTTTCTAGATACAAGTAGGGAACAAAATTCTGAGCATCAAAGGAGGTGGCCCTTCTCTGCAGGGTTCCCAAATGAGTGGGGTCAGGTCAATGAGGTCCACCCATGACCGTGAGAAAGGAGACAGAGGTACCACAGCCACCGCTAGGCTTCTTGTCCCTCAACTCTGATCTTCACAGCATTGCCATTAAGGTAATTTGGAACAACTGGGAGGAAAATGGTGATTAATAGAAACCATGCAGACGATAGATGGAGGGATCATAATAATTGTCTGTCATAGAAAATGAATAGTAGCTTAGCTGTTGGTCACAGACAGTTGTGTTACAACTATAGAATGTAGTGTCATTTTCTTATCTTGTTTTTGGAAAATGGAAAGAACAAGTTTGCATGAACATGGAATGTTTGGATTTAATACTCATTTGGGAGAGGAGCTGGAATGGGTAGTTTTCTAGTGAATAAAACACTCTTGAGTGCTCAATATATATATAATTATATATATACACATATGCATACGTGTATATATAAGTATTCATACCTTGACTGTATCTTGAAAACCCTCCAAAATCTGCAAAGTAATAATTGAAAACAAAATTTCATAGAAGAATGTTCCCTAACCTGAATTAATTGAACTGAATATAAATAATTATAATCATAAAATTTAGCAGATAAATTGAAGTAAAATGGGCAACTTACCTGTTTCATGTAGGTTCTGAAAGGATAAAATACAAGAATCAGATACTAAGTTGCTCAGGACCTGCTCAGAACTACTGTTTCTGACTAAAAATGGTTCTACTGCACACTGTTATATAACCTTATAAGAAGGCCAGGCTCGTGAATGGAATGTGAACTGTCTTCCTAACTTACTGTTTTCACACTCAAATCAGTCCCAAGCCCTGCCGCCTCTAGCAGAATTTTACCATGTGAGGCTGTCCCTATTTGTTCAGGCATAAGGAATCTTATGGCACAAAAATTTCAGGAGAATGGAACAGGAATGAGCATGAACATTTTGGGATCATTAATGCAAGAACAAAATCCAACTCTCACCATTGGTAAAATAGCAACTAGCTAACTGGCTGGAGAATGTCGAGCTAAGAAAAAAGGCAGAGCTTGGAGCGAGTGCTGAGCACTCAGCAGATATGGTGACAGATGTGTCCCCTGAAATGGTCTGTGAGGTGCAGTTGGGAAATGGTGGGTCATGGGGAAGATGAGAATTAGAAGCACAGGGATGTAGTGAAGTAATATATAACAACAAGCCCAGAACTGACCAGCACACACAGAGGTAGTGCACAGGCACATATGTCCACACTCATGCAAACACCACACAGGTGTGCGTGTACACACACACACACACACACACATCACAGACCACAGGCACATGCTCCATCTACATTTGGAGCCTTCACTACTGAAAGGCAGCTTTCCAGTCCTCACTGACTCAGCCTGGACACAATACATCCATAGATAGTGATAACTCTGCTGAAATGCAGCACACGTGCTGAAATGTAGCCTGTCCACATCTGTCCTGTCCAGGGCCTTTGTAAATGAACACTGAAATAAGAGTCCTCCAGATAGCATGGGACAGAACTGTCAGAACAACTGCTCAGATGCGTACTTGCTCCATCCCATTTCACAGATACAGAAACTGAGGAACAGGGTGCTAAGTTGATTCTGTAAAATCACCAGTGCTATGCAATGGCTCCGTCTAGTAAAGGGGCTGTGCCTCTTGCCAGGCATGTTGACAAACATCTGTAACCCCAATACCTGAGAGTCTGAGACAGGAGGATTCGAGATCAAGACCAACCCTGGCTACATAGTGAGACCCTATCTTAAATAATGAGGATACAGCTCTGTAGAGCCTTTGCTTAGCATGTGCAAGGGTCTAGGTTCCGTCCCCATCTTAAGAGGAAGAAAGATGAAGGAAGAAATCCTGTATTCATGGAGTGCATAGTCTACTATAGCAGCCATGCGTAAATGGCAGCAATGCACCCACCTTCCCACAGGGGAGGAATAGAGAGAAGTGAGTGTTGAATATTGCAACCAGAATCCTTCAAAAATCATTTTAGGACTGCATGCTAAGTAACTGCTCCCAAAGGACATTCACAATCATAAACATGGCAGAATTTGCATAATTATTCTGCTAAATATATGCATGCCATTTAAAGTATAACTGCCCTAGCTGGTATATTAGCTCAATTACATAGAAATGGGAAAAGGAGAGAACATTCTTGGTAGAATTTATTTTTTTAAAAAAACGTGCATCTGAATACTATGTCAAAGGGGAAAAAATGCCAAAGACAAACACCAGGAATAATTACCAAAGCACAAAATTATATGCTATCAGCTCACTTAGCTCATGACGTTATTTTAGAAATATTTGATCTGGATAGTATTTTTAAAGCATGTGCAGCTCCCTTGAAGTCTGACTTCATGAGCGTGGGGTATAAAATGCCAATTTCTGTTGCCATTTCATAATATTAAGAGTAAATAAATGAGAGTGCTTTTTCTTTGAGAATCTCCAAGTGAGATTTTTACAGCCTGGTGAGCTGACAAACCTAGGGGCCAGCGCTGCAGGAAGCAGAGCTTTCTCCTGAGCGCGCAGGACTCCAGTATGTTTCCTAAGAGCACTTCAGTGTAATAGCCCACACTGCAGAACATTAGAAATCAGAGAGGAGACTCCTTTGTTTCACATGTCTGATGGAGAGGTCCATCGGCAGCTTGTTTGAAGGAACATGATCGTATACAGTTCTGTTGACAAGGAAATGAAGTGCCAAACACTGAGTCCTTTAGCTTTAGGCTTACACTAGGTCATGTGCCTTGTTCTACAGGAGGCAGCTTCTCTTTGCTTTTTGAAGACACTTCCGTGAGTATCTGAGAAAGGCCAGCAGAAGCGGTGTAATGCATCTCATGGTGTTGCTCTGCTTCCACGGATCCCATGGGTGATGAGTTTTCTCCTAACACCCTTCTTGTGTCTGAGCTTCTAGGAGGAGGATCACCTTGCATATTTTGATGGCTGTGCCCAGACAACTCTTTCTGCTGGGATTCCAAAAGGGAAAAATGGGTTCAAGCAGCTGTAAGAGACTTGTGAGGAGACTATGTGGGACAGACGGAGCAAGGGGCTCTGCCTGCCCTTGGTTATAAAATCACTTCATGAAACAGCGTCACTACCTCCAACCGGGAGAGCTGTAAAGCTCAAGTGTTTTTAGCATTTTCTGTTTGTAGCTGGGATCAGATAATCAAAAGTATCTTTCTAGAAATAACACTCAAAATTCAAAGAGTCACTAATAGCCATCCCCCCAAATGCATAACAGAATCGTTCAAATGGAACATGATTCTTCATGCTCAGGGAATTGGAACTGAGATTCATGTTAACATAGTTTTTCAGCCAGAGCAGATAAGTTCCTCAGAGTAGGGAAGAGTCACACTGAGGAATAAAGTCTCTGTAGCCCGAATCTAAAGAAAGAGAAGCCACATGGCACCTGGTTAGGACTATTTAGGCACCCTAAGCTTGAAGAACGAAAGCCCTGGTCTTTGGCCAGTTAGGTGTGCCAAAGGAAGCCTGCATGCTCGCTGATCGCCTGGGTCTGTTTCTAATGGCTTCTCATTACTTTCTCAACCTACAAGGACTAAAGGTTGGTCTGTTGGTAGCTTTGAGGGATGGGATGGCTTATTGCCCTGGGAGCTGATAGGATAAAAGTTTAAATAAGGAAATAAGGATATATGGCATTTAAAAGTATCCGTTTGACCGACAGTCTTTTGAAGAGCCTCTAAATAGTGCTTTCTCCTGACAGAGCACAATGAATCATGATTTAAAAAAAAAATGTAGGATTATTCCTTTCCTTCTCCCTGGGGTAGTCAAGGTGAGCCACCTCAGAAACTCTATACCCTAACGCTGCCCTGTGAGGGCAGCCAAGCTGTCTCCAAACACTGCTGAGTGCCACCCCACCCCCAAGAGAGCCACCTCCATCAGGACCTCTGCTCTCGGGAAAATATAGTCTTTTTCTGAACCCTACTGGACTGACAACAGCTGAGTGACAGAGATAAAATACAGATTATAACCATTATCACTTCAGTCCTGCACTTTACCTCTTGAAATTGAAAAAGTTTGAAACTTGTGCCCTGGCAATGCTGAAGCATGCATGGGCAGCCCATGTATGGCGGTTCTGCTGAACTTGTCCATATTGGGTTTCATGGTCTAAGTTGATGAGGACGCCTGACCAGGTCTCTTCCTAAGAATAGTAAAGCAATATCGTAGTTTATGTGGTTGGTTTGGTTTGGGATATACATTTCTAAAACAGGATCTCTCTTTATACCCAGACTGGCCTCGAACTCCAGACTATCTTGCCTCAGGCTTCCAGATCCCAACTTTATAAACTTGTGCTGCCATGCCTGGCTAACGTGCATTGTGATAGAACTCGCTGGCGCGCCCATCAGTTCAAGTGCATTGTGATAGAACTCGCTGGCACGCCCATCAGTTCAAGTTCATTGTGATAGAACTCACTGGCGTGCCCATCAGTTCATGTTCTGTTTGTTTGCTTGGTTTCGGTTTTTGCCCACCAACTGCTTATGGTGAGGCATTAAAGTCTGCCTAGATTCAGATTAATTCCCACACTTACAAGCAGTTGGTTCACTGATATTACATTAGTGGAATCTTATTCTACCCCCATTTGCTCATTTATAAAATGGAGAAAATAACTCCATACAGGTTTCTAAGAGTTCCTACTCTGAGCAAACCACTGTGCCCTGGGGCAGGGGGTGGGGAGGGGTGTAGAGAAATAGAGGGGGAGAGAGGAGCAGCTGTTTGAAGGGGCAGGCAGACATATTTTTTAATATAATAGCACAAAACATCATGAGGTAGAATGAGGGGGTGAGACGATAAAACCAAGAGTGAGCCCAAAATGGAATCCACTCAGAATGTACAGAGCAGCGGAGACACTAGCAAGTCTGTTTCAGGAGTCGTCAAGTCTGTTTCAGGAGTCGTCAAGTCTGTTTCAGGAGTCGTCAAGTCTGTTTCAGGAGTCGTCAAGTCTGGGGACAAAAGACAGGGCAGACTGAGGGCATCCTTTGAGAAGTCCCCTGAACCTGAGCAGTGTGCTTGATGGCAGAGGTCCCTCCACAGGTGTGGCTGTGTTGCCATCTGCTGGGATGCTTGCTGGTGCCTGACAAACTGGGCACTTGTCTGATCTGCTTTCCCACGGGGCTCTAACTGTGGATCAATAGGTGTTTATTGAGGTCCTCTTATGTATTTGGCTGCGAACTGATGCTTTTTTGGACACAGAGAGGAGCTTGGATGTGGTTCTCACACACGAGGACCATAAACTTTGAAGACAATCATAAAACACTCAGAGCTTAATGTACACATCTAAGCTATGCTCTGGTAGTGCAGCAGTCCTCTGACTCCGAAAATGACTCACTACCCATCTGGGAAGAACACCTGCCATGGGATTTGGGGTTCATTTTGGCTTTGGGGATGCTTGGGAGATGTTTTCCTGTCTTCCTGAGAGTGACAGTCTCCTAGAAAAATAGGGAGCGGGAAGACACGCCAAGCCTAGCTCCTCGCTGAGTCTTGAGCTCCATAGGGAAGATCTCTTTCCAGTACTTCAGAGTCCAGCTGGGAAGTTAGGACACGTTTTTCCTTGAAAACAATGTGGAGCAATGGGACTAATAATACGCTTCAGGATAAAGAAGCTTCTGGGGGCCAGCTGGAAATCCAACTGCCACTTATTCCAAGTCCTAAACAATGAAAGTACAAGTAAACTTTTCAATTACAACCCTACCATAATTGGGGGGAATGGTTGTACATAATTAATTCCAAAGCCGTGATACAGACTGTAATTGTGAAGAATTCAGAAACGGAAGCACTTTCCTAAGTCAGGCCCATCTGGGAGCTCCGTGATAATCCTCAGATGGACTGGAATTTATGGCCTGCATATAATGAAATTAAAAAAAGGCCAACTGGTCTTTGTCCAAAACTGCCTATGTTTCTACCATTACAGTATCTATAAAATGACATCGTGATAGGATGTTTTACCAGCCTAAGAACTTGAGTAAGAGCCGATATATTGAATTGTTACTACATTCCCAGGGATATAACCTCATGGATAAGGAATATGTGGTAGCCACACAGTAGACTGAACTCAGGCATCAGATGCCTAACAAACACGTTTAACCATCTAACTGATTTATGAAGATAGCCCTCCCCATATTTACACCAGAGATACTCTGTACAAAATGACTGCTATGAAGTCTGAGCTACTTTAAACAAACCAACTTCTCCAAAGGAAAAGCCATCACCTGTCACTAATTAGATCCAATTAAAACATGACTGCATTTATTTTGAATATTCAAGAGATGCTGTCAATCAGAAGTCTTGATTCTGACACATGGAAGGAAATCAGAGTTGCCTAAACAATTTAACAGTCAGATAGTTCCTTTCCCTTGTGAGCCAGAACCTTCCCAGAGTCAAGGCTTAGGGGCAGACCCAGCCTCCTTGAAGTGTAGAAATGAGTGTGACTACCCCAGCCTGAAAGCAAGGCTCATCTCAGCAGCTCGGACTCACGTGATGCTCACACCGCATCTCGGCTTCCGCTGTGACTCAGTGGCTCTCCAACTGATGGCCAAGTAGATGCCATTCATGCTTACTGAAACTCCAGGTTTTATTTTTTTCACGAATGATATGATTCAAAACTACAGTTAAATCTAATCATTAATTCCAAAGTTCCAAATGGTAGGTCTTTTTAAGAAAAATCCATATTTTTCACTGTATTGCTATGAGTCAAATCATGTCCTCCTTGTCCAGCCTTAGCGCTAAAGGGAATTTGGAGGCCTCTGCCCTGCAGCCTGACTTTTACAAAAGATATAAGGAGACACAGTTCAGAGTGTGATAACCAGAGCCATTCCAGTAAAACGGGGTCTCAACACCACACTGAGTTTGCCTTGTAATAGAGGTCCCTACCTCCTCCATCGCCCACCAGTGACTTTAAAGACGATATCAGTAAGACTATTAGAGAGGGCATGGATAGGAAATGTCTTTCTTCTTTTTTTTCATTGTTTTTGTTTTGTTTTTCATTTGTCTTTGAGTTTTAGAGATGGATTTTCCTGTGTAACCCTGGCTCTCTTGGGACTTACTTAGACCAGGCTGGCCTCAGTCTCAGAGATCCACCTGCCTCTGCCTCCCAAGCTCTAGGATAAAAGATGTGCAACACCAACACCCAGCCCTGAGTCATTGTATTTCTTTGGAATCCACACTAGGGTTTTACAGCTAAAGTAGGGTAGGAGTCAGGCGCAGAAGCCACTCCTGTAATCCCAGCATCTCAGGAGGCTAAGGTAGGGAGATCAGGAGTTGAGGAGTAGACAATGTCATAAGATTCTCTTATAGAAACAGTGGCTCTTACATTCACAACCACCCCAGCTTCCAACACTGTCAGTTGGAAACAAATTACATTCTGTATCAGAAATGAAAAGCTGTTCCTACCAGTTTGGACCTGAATTTAAAAAAAAAAAAAAATGGGATGCCACTCCAGAGCATGAATATTGAAGAGCACCCTCAGGGAAGAGAAAGAAAATCCAAAATTGATGATTTCATGTTGGCTTGCTCTGGGGTGTGGTAGCTAGAGTCATTGACAGAGCCAACAGGAAATGAAACACTTGACCCCAGGCTGTGCGTCACCATTGCAGGACAGCCGTGGCTACTGCACTCTGCAGGGCAGTTAGCCATGTTCCCTGAAGAACGAGAAAGCCTCCCTTGGTGAAACTCAGTGCCTGCTGTAATCTAGAAAGGTCGCACCCCTCATGGGTGCTGTGCAGTTCTGATCAAAAGAGGTGCAAAAACCACTTGGTGATCCTGAAAGTTGTCTGATCAATAGTCTTATGAGCATAAAAACATGAAGCTATCTAGTTATGCAGCCGTCCAGATCCAAGAGACAAAGGTGTCACTGACCTGGGGCTATTTTCAGGTCCCGACTGATCCAGCCTGCACAGAGAGTAAACTGTGAAATAGATTAACTACTGGGAGGGCTTCCCGTCTGCATTCACTGTTCTGGGAAGAACCCATCGGGCTTCAGAAGCGGTGCACCTTGGGAGCCCTGTCCTGGGTGTGTCTGAGCTTTGACCCACTTGTCTGATTTGACACACCCGTCTTTTCTCTCTCTCTCCTGACGTCAGGATTACTGAACCAGAATGGAGAGAATTATGAGGGCTGAATAAGTTCCTCCTGAGAAACCATTCAATTCTAGGATCCCAACTCCAGCTATATTTCAGATATTATCTTTCCAGGTAGTAGATGAGACCAGGGGCAACTCTCTTGACAATGGCAGAGCCTTTTGGCCCTATGACTGCTGGGTGTTGAGAGTTCTGCTTTGTGTGCCTTTTCCATCACTGTAACAAAACACTCAAGACATGTAGCTTACTAAGGGGAAGGGCTCATGGATCATGGTCCAGAGATTTCAGTCCACATTTAGTTGGCCCTCTCACCTTGAGCCTGGTGGCTGCACTTTTATCAAGGTGGCAGTGTGTAGCAAAGGAGCCCTCTGCATTTCATGGCAGCCAGGAAGCAAGAGGGACCAAGGTCATGTATCTTCATCAAAGGCATGCATACCCGCTATGACCTGGCCTCCTTCCATTGAAACCACTTTGCGAAATTTCCACTGCCCTCTCGCACCACAGGCTAGGGACAAATCCTTTAACACATTGGCTTTCGGAAGACATTGAAGATGCAAACTCCCGCAGATCTTCGGCATTCCCTGCCATGAACGCCACTGCATGGGTACTGGTCCCTGGGTCTAAACTTGGCAGGGACTCGCCTGCTTTGAAGAAGACTGTGCATTTGTGGTTGTGCCTGCCTGGTGCTTCCTGCCACTGAACAGCCGCCTGACTGGCTCCTCTCCAACCTCAGGACTTCACCCAAATGCCATCAGCTAAGAGAGGCTGTTCTTGACTATCATGTGGTTTTCTAACTGGCTCCCCACTCTGAGTCCATCTACTCCGGGCTGTTCCCAGCAGAGAAGTCATAGGATCCAGTTAAAATTTGAGTCCTCAAATGTCCTCACCTCAGCTACCATCACATTCACGGTCAGAGCCAAAGGCCTTAAAATTGACCCACATCTGGAAGGACACACTTTGCAGCTAGTTTGGGGCCAGTCAGATTTACCTCTGGCCTTCCATAGTAACCAGTGAATCCCTTTCATTCTGAAAAGGTTACTGGTTTGCAAATAAATTATGGGTTTTGCCTTCCCTGTGGGACCCTGCATTGGTTCCTATTGCCCTTCCCTCCTTCACTACTGTAGGCACAGTAGCTCCTTGACTACTCAGTCCTGCCAGGCACTCGCTCTCTCTCTCTCTCTCTCTCTCTCTCTCTCTCTCTCTCTCTCTCTCTCTCTCTCTCTCTGTGTGTGTGTGTGTGTGTGTGTGTGTAAAGCCTTACTTCTGTGTCTTCAGTCCCTCGAACACTGTCTAGCACAATAAGAGCTGGTTGAATCTGTAGAGGAGTCACCTCTGTAAGTCAGAACACAAATCTAGATCCTAGTCCGTGCTTTTGCTGGGATTGTTTTAGTTGGCTCACTACTGCTGCACTTGCTGTAGCACCCACATCAGCACTGTTAGTTTATGGGCCCCACCCATTCCTCCCAGCTTCCGCATTTGCTTCATGTGCCAGCTCTTAAGAAGGGTTGCATTTCTGGCTGATTATCCGGGAGCTTTTTGTGGATGGTGCCAAGGACATAAGCACACCACAGAATCCTAGTTTGGGTGTGACTACCCCATGTCACCCTTCAGGGCTTCTTAAGCCTGAGACGAAGGGAAGAACATTCATGTGCCATGATTCCCCATTTCCTGTCATGGTGCTTACACCCAAAGTCATGGCCAAGTTGAACTTGATAATCAACCCTCTTCCATGACCCTGAGGAAAACAAGCAGCTTTGGTTTCTAGTCTGTGAGGAGCTGAGAACTAGAGGGGATGCCCCACTTTGGCATTTCCACCTCACATCCCACTGTTGAGTTTTGTTCTCTTGGGGCCTCAGAGCATGTATAAACAGCCTTTTACCCTCATCCACGAATGGGCTCCAGGCTTGCTATCAAGGCAGACATATGTTTGTATTTTTGTACATTCCCAGTGTAAGTGCAGGGTTCGAGTGCAGCTTGGTGATAGAGCACCTGGAGACAATATGCGGGCCCTGGGTTTAATCCTGAGCACTGTGACAGCAACACTAGTAATAATGCCAAATGCAGTGCATCTTAGGTAAGCGCCTTTGGCTTGGCCACTGTGTTTTATCTGGCTTAGGAAAAAAAATGGCTGCCTAATAAAATGATACCTCACCCTGTCTCCTTGAAAACAACAGAAAAGGGCATTGTAAGATGACATTGTAAGATTAAGTGTCGCAGGGGCCAGTTCTTCTCATTTGTTGCCCTCTTCAGACAGTCAGAAAGCAAAGCCAGGCTAACATGGGATCTGGAAGGCTGGAAAAGAGCCTAGAAGCAAGAGGGTCTTGACAGGATGCGGGGAAGGGAGTGTGGTAATACTTACGCTAGGCACTATTATAGTTTGGGTCTAGACAGTTCCCTAAAGACAATTGCTGAAGATTTGGTTTTGTAGTGTTGTTGGAAGTGATGGAACATTAAGGAGTTGGGGCCGAGGGAAAGAAGTTAGCTTATTTAGGGCCTGGCACACCCTTGAAGGGAATATCAGGATCCTTGCCCCTCCCTTTACCCTCCACCTCACCCTGACCCCATCTTCCTGGGCATCATGCCACTGAAGAGGGCTTCTCCAGAACACGTACCCCACCACAGTATGTTGTCCAACAGCAGGCCAGAGCAACAGGGCCAGTGTCTTCAGGCTAAACTTCAGAAAACATAAGGAACGAGAAATCCCCCAGAGTCTGTCTAGACACTACTGATGGCTGGCGGAAAGAAGGCAAGGCCAGCATACAGAGAAGGGGCTAGTCTATGAACAAGGGAGCTGAAGACGAGAGAGAGTGTGAGTGACTTCAAGAGGAGTTTGGAGTTTCAGGTCTAGACAGTAAAAACCTTCTAGGTTGGAGCCTGAAGCCAGAACGTAACAGCAAACGTGCTTAAGAATCTGTAATGTCAGGCTTCTACAAGGGTTGTTGGCATGGATCTTAAAGCTACAAAAGATGGCAGATTGGAATAAGGCTATGATTTTAATATGAATTGAAGCCCCCCTCCCCCTGCATCTGTTTGAACACTTAGTCCCAGCTGGTGGCACTGTTTGAGGAAGTTGTGAACCTTTAGGCAATGAGACCAGGCTGGAGGAAATAGGTTGCCAAGGATGAAGGCTTGTATCCCACCCAACCTGGCTTATTGGTCACCTGTCTGTCCTGCGCTGTCTATCAAGAGGTGTGGCCTCCTAGAGATGAGCTCCTGCACCATGAGCTCTGTAGGTCTTTCTCACACCGTGGACTGTACTTTCTCAAGCCATGAGACACAATAAATCATCTCTCTTTTAAACTGCTTCTTGTCAGGCGACAGAAGTGTGAAAACTAACATGAGTATGTGACAGAAAGGCAACGTGCTGTGCTGAAATACCCACAGATAGCAGGGGCCTCCTGACTTTGGAAGACAACTTAGACAAGTAATTCTTTTTGTTTTGCCTTTTTCTTTTTATTTTTTTTAATTGAAATGGTTTTTTTTTCATAAACTATATTTCAATTATGGTTGCCCCTCCCCCAGTGCCTTTCAGATCCTCCCAAATAATTCTAAATACAGAAGCAGGGGGCACATTGCAATGACTGAAGCCGCAGTAGGGGGGAACAAAGCATGCCTAGTCTTCCTGCTCACTCCAGAAGCAGAGGGCAGATGGATAATAGACTTCAACTGCTAACTCCATCCATATCCCTTCAACAAGTCCAGATGCCTCAATGAGAAGTTAAGATTGTTTGGAGAGTCGGGACTGGTCTCTTGGCTATTTAGTCCCCAATAGGATAACTTAGTCCAGAAATGGGAAGTTAAATGATTAGTTCCCCAATGGTAGCAAGAAGGAACAACAACAAGTCATAAAAGATTATGATCAGAAGTGAGTTTAGGGACCACTTGATACTTTTCGAATAGCGGTCTCAGCTCCGGTAGTTGTGACTTACTGCCTTATGCAGCTAATTTTAGTGATGGGGGAACTGACTAAGGAGGCTGAGTTTCTAACGCACATTAGTGTGCTTGACTGGCTTCAGCCAGCTGCTCTGTATCTTTCTTGTATCTTTGGAAACATATTCTTTGGGGGCTGGGGAGATAGTCCATTTGCCACACAGGCGTGCAGGCCTGAGTTCAGATCCCCAGCACATGGAGACAAGTGGGTGCTTGAAGCTCATTAACCAGCAGCCTAACTGAATGAATGAGCTCCTACGTCATTGAAAGACTCAAAATATAAGGTGGGGAGTGACTCTAGAAGATACTCAGCATCAGTGTCTGGCTTCCACATACATGCACACACATGTTTGCATGCACACGCTCATGCATGCTGCACACATCCTTTGGAATTCATCATTAAGAATTTCTGGTCTTATGTAAGGTGGGAGATATCTCAAGAAGGGAATATCAGGGCACAGGAAATATGAAGAGGAAAACTTGGATAACTATCTGTCTGTCTATCATGTATATATATGTGTGTGTATATATATACATGTATATACTTATGTATGTATGTATCTGTCTATCAGCTATCTATGTATTATCTGCTGTGGGATAATACTCTTGTACACTGTAAAGATTTGTCAATCAAATTGGTTTAATAAAACCATGATTGGCCAGTAGCAAGGCGGGAAGTATAGGTGGGGCAACCAGACTAGGAGAAGCAAGATGACAATGCCTTACTGAGAAAAGGTATCAAGCCACATGGCTAAACATAGATAAGAATTATAGATTAATTTAAGTTGTAAGGGGTAGTTAGTAATAATCATGAACAACAAGGCAAACAGTTTATAATTAATATAAGCCTTTGTTTGTTTATTTGGGACTGAATGTCTGTGGGACCAGGCAGGACAGAAACTTCTGTCTACAATTATCTATCATCTTTTATCATTTTTAAATAAAATCATGCCACTTGTTTTGAAAAAGTAAAAAAAAAAAAAGAATTTCTGGTCTTCACTTAGTATGGTGTCAGCTTGATTCCTAATTGGTATTAATTTTCCTAACAATACAAAGATAAGAAACTAATCCAGGCTCACGGAGGCCTCCCATAGAACAAAGACATGTCCATAATCAAAAGTGATTAAAGGTGAAACTTGAATCAAAAGTCACATGAATAAACCCACTGGCTAAAAATGCTTCCTCGAGCACAGAAGGTTTTCTTCCCTCTGCTGGGAAGGCAGCAAGGGTGGCCCTCTAGCCATGTGGGCGCCCTTCACCTGCACACACAGACCCAGGGCGGGGAGGAGTGCAAACAAAGTCAGGGGCCAATTGATGCTGGGTATAGCACCTTCCCTGAATTTGCCTTGTATTTTTTATTCATGTTGTTTTGGCCTCAAAAAAGATTTGTGCAGCCAAGCAGCTGACTTACAACGCTAAATGACTAGTTAACCATCCTTTACTAATCATATAAATACAGTTTATGGAATGATATAAAATGGTTTATAAAATCACTTTTGAGCTGTCTTTTCTACAGTAATTATACCAGCCCATAATACCTTAAACCAAGTGAAATTGGTAAGAATTAGCCTAAGTGTCCTTAATATTCAGACAGTTATCACACAGAATTGCCACTGCAGTAAATGGCAGGGTCGTGCCTAATTTCTCCTCTTCCGCTGCATTTCTTCTATTTTTTTCTCCTTTTTATATTAAACATTCTTCATAACATCTCATCACGGGAGAAGGCTGCATACATTCCACTTGCTGTAATTTAGTTAAACCATAAAATTGTTTCCAGATTACCAACCATGAAATGGAAAGACAATCTTATTTATGAATTTATAAATCAGATAATCTCCCTCAAGTGAATCCTGAAACCAGAAACACTTCGATGATTAAATATGAAGGAAAGTTTTCTCATTACCATGTGTCAGAAAAATTGTATTTTCATGAAGCGGATTTGGCTGAGACATTGGCGCACACATTTGGGGTCAGTGTGCTGCCCCATCACTGCCTCCACCGCACTGAGCCTACCTGGGAGTGGAAGAGAATCGTGGCCCCTCTACAGTTGGTTCAAGTGTCTATAAACCACAGGGAGGATGTCAAAGAGCATCTAACTTGGTGTCTACTCCTTGGTGGCCCTATTGATGCCATAGCCTGGAAGAGGCCACCCAGGAAGTATCCATGCCTAACTCATGGTTACTAAGTACAGAACCAAGCATGTAGATACCTGGATCACACATAGGTCTTTTGCTCCAAGCATCTAAATTGCTGTCCCAAGTTAATCTACACTTGTGTTGGTGTGAGCTCTGAAGAATCAGGCAGTGGGGTACAAGTGAGGAATTATCGTTCTCTCTCTGCATTCCAAAACCACTAACTATGGAGGGGAAGCTTAATGGAGAAGCCTATCTCTCCTGAGACAAAGAAAATGATAGGAAACCCTGTGGCCCCTCATGGGTCCAAGCCCAGTACTACAGAGCCAGTGGATCTGTGCTGCCCCCGTAACCAGTGATATGGTGCCAAGATTTCTTCTTGCTCTTTCCTCTAAGCAGAGTCTTGGTTATTCCTTGTAGGTGTGCACCTGTCTATACATTGCATTTATCTCCATCTTCTGTGCAATGAGTGATATTGATAAATACCTTTCATTCTGCACTGGCATTTTCTCTCAAATAAGTAGTTTCCCAAGTGTTTGTGTCCATTTGTGTCTCCTATGTGGCAGACACTGTAGCTAATCGCTATCCTCGTCACTTCTGAGGTGCTACTGTGACTTACTGATAAACATGGGCTTTCTGGAAAATTTTTACTAACCTTATTTTCTTATTAGAATTTTTTTACTACCTTTTTTCCTTGACCCATTGATCCTTGTATGGGAAAGAGGAGGCCAAGTACACAGGGGTACCTGCAAATGCCTCAGTTCAGAAACTGACATCCTCTGCTGTGCCTGGGCATATCAAGAGTCAGTCTGTGCAGACGAGCGTTCATTCTTGGCATTTGCGATTATCTCTACCCTAGTAGAACAAAGATCATGCCATTCAGACATACATCACTCACTAGGGCTGCTTGCCTTTGCAACCATTAGCTAACCACCCCACATGACATATGTGCAAGAAACCTCATGTCATAACTGCCCTGTCCGTTTAAACTGAAGAAAGCATGTGGAATCATCAAGTCAGAAGCTGGTAACTGCAAAGTTACACTTAGTAACTGATAAGGCGTTCAAGATTTTAGTCCAAAGGAAAGACTCAAAGCCTCAAAGCTCAAGGATGCTCTTGATTGCTGCAAAGTTCAGGCCGTCTGTCCATGGGCCCAGCCTCACCAGTTGTGTTTCTGTAGTGAAAGGATGCATTGCCACTCTGCTACTCAGTCTCCATGGAGTGTCAGGGAAAGAAGCTAGCTCGCACTGAAGAGCCGCAGCGTGCGTATGAGTGTGCTGTTTGTAGACTAGGAATTCTATTATACACGTGGTTCTATTTAACATCCATTGTCTACGATGTAGACAGGTGAGCCTTTTTCAGATACCTGATTGGAGCACCACAGAACCCTGAAGAGAAAGGTACAGCACCTGTCCATAGGCAGTAACTGAGGTGGGGGGATTAGTGTGTTCATGATTGAGTTGTTGAGTATATTTTTCTTCCTTGATCCTGTAAAATCCTCCAGGCTAAGTCCTCTACATCATTAAACTAAGCGTCATCTACTCTCAAACTCATATTGATTTCAATTTTATTCTCCACGGTGTTGACAAGGGGCACTTGTTTGTCTGCCCTTGGGCTATGAAACAAGTATAACTACGCATGCAACAAACACCCCCATCTTTCACACTGAAGCCAGCCTGCAGCATCCCAGCCGAGAAGAGCAGCCTAGAGGCGTGTATGAATGCAGCGCCTGGCCCTGCGGATAGCCAGTCCCACTGAGGTCCTCTCATGCAATGTAGACAACAAAACAGGGCAAGAAGGTGGGAAAACGCATGCTGTGTGAGCACCCCAGGAAGATGCTGTTTTCTGGGAGGCCTCTGCTGGCCTGGGCATTGTCTTTTTTGTGAGATCATGGTCTCCTCACTCCATTCTTATTAAATCTCGGCCTCAGTCAAGGATCTTCAGTGCTCTAGGTTTGGGTAGACTTTGGCAGCCTGTTGGCTGGTACCTTTTATAGTCCGCAGGTGGATCATTCACCTAGCAGAACCCACCTGAAAGTCAACAGCTTTAACAGACAATTCTCTTGTTTTGCAGAGAGAGGATGCAAGCCATGGAAAAGCAGATTGCCAGTCTAACTGGCCTTGTTCAGTCTGCACTTTTTAAAGGGCCCATTACAAGTAGTAGCAAAGAGACGTCTAGGTAAAAAGAAGCCAGCCATGCAGCGCACAACATAATTCAGCTCGCTTCTCCGTAATCACTACAGCCATTCATTCCCTGAAGTTCGTTTCTTTGTGATCATCTTAGGGCTGACATGTTTACCTCTTTATAAATTACGGTGTGGGGGTTGTTCTTTTGGTTTTGTTTTTCTTCCGGTAATTCTTGGACAAAGGTAATACTTTGGCCCAAGAAGGATCAGAGGGCTTCCCAGTGCATGTGGCTTCATGGACCACTTGCCTCGCAGTGCCTGTTCCTACCATCCACATGTGTGTCCACATCCACCACCATCTGAAAACCACTGTGTGCCCAGCTGTGTCCGCCTGTGTCAGCACACACCTGGGAAGCCTTTTCCATCTCAGGCAGCATGGGGCCGACGTCAAACACTTTCATTGCTTAATCCATCACCGCTAATTCTTAAGAATAGAAGGGTCAGGGAAAGACAATGGGACTTTGAAAACTGTAGAGATGACTCTCTCTTTCTTTTATTCAGTGAGAAAATGATGAAAGCCACAGCCAGCAGGAACCAGACAGATGGTGCAGGTGAGTGTTCCCAGGAGCTCTGGGGGGCCGTGAGTTTTGGTCAGCTCTGGCTGACTTCACATGTACTCAGTGTTTCTCCAGGCCAGTTGCCATGACGCAGAAGTGTCCAAAAGAACTCCATTGCTGCTACAGCTTCCTGCAGTGCAGAAGGTACTGCCTTCATTGCTCATTCACTCAGTGACTCATATGCCCTTACCTCTGTTCCAGGCACTGGTGTGCAGAGTGGATACGTTAAGTGTAAAACATGGTGCTGCCTGCCTAGAACTTCAAATCCACAGAAAAGTTGAAAATATATGTGGGTTGAGTATCAAGAATTATGTGATAAAGCTACTCAAAAGGCTTGCCTGGATTGAAAGTGTCCCCTGGAAAGGCGATAGTGGAGTACAAAGGGTACCTAGGACTTAGGGAAGGGAAAGAGGAGAGGATGCTTCCAGGTTGAGGTAACTCAGCAGTCCCCTTAAGTGTAGAGTAAAGCCATTGGTAGATTCCACTGAGGACAGACGTTAGCCTGGGTGTAGTAGGGCAATGGACAAGTCTGAAGTGCCACTTACATAAGTCTAGGTAGGAAAAGAGAATGAACGTGATTTCCGACTTTCCCTTCAAACACTAACATTCTCCTGAAGGAGGACTGACTCTGTCACCAGCATAACTTCCTGATGTCACCACATCTGTCTTTCCTGCAGAAGATGCTGTCTTCCTGCCTGCTGGGTTAGAAACAGATCACGGCAGGAGCACACTCACATGCATAGGCTCTACAGAAATGAAACCCCTAATTTGGGGAAACCACATCTTCTGGTCTCATGCAGCATAGGAATGTGAATAGGATTAGGACCTTAGGTTAACACCCCTGCCCCTGGCTCCACTCGGGTGGAGCAGAGCCTAGCACTCAGTTCTGAGGGAGGCTTCTCCAGCGTTCCACTTAGAAATCAGTCAGTGGCCTGGGCTGAACCCAGACAGTCATTTCATGGAAATCACTAAACTTGACTTCAGAACAATTGCCAGTTGGCTCTGGGGATATTTATTCACTCATTTTTTTTTATTTATCGTGAACCTCAGAGGATAGAATGAAACTACTAACACTAAAGCCTTCAGTGCCTCCGGAACCCATTCTGGAAATGGTGAGCGTCCTCAATATCATTCTGCTCAATGTGTACATGCTGGCTTGTAGGCTTCAATGCTTCTCAACTTATGAAGAGTAATAATAAGAAAACATTGAGGGAGTGTTTCCTGTGTGTCTGGCAGTGTCCGTGCATTAACCCATTAATGTCTATCACTGTGGGGTAGGTATCAGTTTTGTTTTCTTGTTCCACATAAGGAAGTGGAACACACATCCACACACATGTGACATATAGTTCACATACCTCCTATTTGATCTCATCCTTTCATGTTATGATGCACAAGTCTCTTGAAAGATACACAGGTTGTTGCTTTCTTCAGTCTGAAGTTTTTGTAAATGTCTCTATTGAGCAAGGCAGAAGAAACAAGTGTAGTTTCTTTGGCCATGTTTCCAAGCATGATTAGTAATTGTGGGGGACAGACAGTCATAGTGGTCACATGTTGTATGCAAAGCATTGGCAATGCCACTGGCAATGAGAATGATTTTCCCTCCTGTGTCTCTGCCCAGTTTGGTCGTTCTCTTTCTAATGAATGTACCAAGGCTACATACTGCCCACAGAGGTTTAGTTGCCATAGCAGCCAGCGCAGTGCACAAAATGTATTGATTCTTCCATACTCCTAGAAAGTACACTCTAAGCAGTATTATCCCTATGTATAGACAAATGGCAGACTTATATTGAAGGCCAGGAACTCATTTGATCAAAGGTCAACACAAACGAAGTCCAGACTTCCTGGTTACATGAGAAATGTGTGATTTACTGTAGGCACAAAGGAGCAGAAGGCATCTCCCACTTCTGAGGCATACCATGTGTATCACATTGTTTGTTGTCTCAGTTAGCACACTTAACCTGTGAGGAAGGTGTTGCCATCTGTATCTTGTGGAGAGAAACAGACCCACACCGAGTAAGTTAAGTTGCTCTGAGTCCCCCCAGATGGTGGCAGTCTTTCTAAACCTGTTCTATCACAGTGAGGCACACTAAGTTCACATCATATGTACGCTTGTTAAAACCTAACTAATCAAGGGCCAGTGAGATGTCTCAGTGGCTAAAAGCACTTTGTGCAAGCCTGGTGATCTCAATCCCCAGGACCCACAGAGAGGTAGGAGAGAATGGACTCCAGAGTTGTACTCTGACCTGCAACTACATATTATGTCATGTGCACAACTCCCCCCCCGACATGATGATGATGGTGATGATGATGATGATGGTGATGATGAAGATGATTTTAAGATATAAACTAATTAAGACCAATTACCCCTAGGAATAAGATTCTGGGGACAAACTGTATGTTGTCTCTTCTTACTAGACTTGGCAGGAAACTGAATATGGCTTCCCATCTGTGGGTGTGGCATACAACTCCAGGTCTTGAGACTCCAGCATTAGTGGAGTACTAGGTCCTCTCCACCCTGAGTCTGCATTTCAGGGCTTTGCTGTAGATCCTTGCTAGCTATTGGGTCACCCCCAGTGCTCCATACTTGCTGAGACTCTAGACGGAGGTAGAGAAAATGGTCCTTTCTCCCATTCTGCTCAGAGAATTCAGCCAAGGCCAGTAAGGTTCACTCTTGGTCAGACATTGGGCTAAGCAGTTACAACTGTTGACTTTCTTAGCCCACAGGGTAGCACCAATACCCATTAAATCAAGTACTGAGAGTTGTTTGCTCAAGCTTATACATGGAAAATGGAGAATGAGAACAGCTTCCAGGTTCTGGCCTAAATACTGAAGTGGATAATAGTGACCTCAGCTACAGTCAAATAGAGACAAGACAGAAAGCAGTTTGTGGGGAGGTGAGAGGAAATAATGAATTGGATTTGCTTTAGGAAAGACTGAGAGTGACTTGAAGCCACTAATATATGACACTGAAGATAACTGTAGGTTGGGGGTTGGGGGGACAATGAGCTGGACAGGTGGTGGAAGAGGATGGACTTCCCCTTAAAACATGGCCAGAGAGAAGAGCAGACCTAGGACAGCAGGCACCCAGGACTCAAAGGTTAATGGAGGGAGGATTTAGAAAAGAAACTGATGAAGGTGGAGCAGCGGAGAGGGAAGAAGGCAAGGAAGAGACATCTCAATGTGACAACAAAGGAAAGAAGTGACTGACAGACAGCAAAGACCAGTGATGTGCTAGATGAAGTCATGTTCCCGGGAGAGGAGCCATCACTGGCCACTTTATGAGCAGCCATTTCAGGGAATTGGTGGGACTCAAAAAACACATGCAGTAGAACTAGCTGTTATTGAAAAAGATGTATTCTTAAATAATATAGATTCCATAAAGAAACTTGTTTTTGAAAATGTTTTTGAAGCCTAATATAAGCATTCAGCTATAACAAAAACATGCAGACTGGAGCCTGCTCTCTCTATGAGTTGGCTTTGTGGGTAAAGGTGCTCGTTCGTGCAAACCTAGCAACGCAAGTGTGATCCCAGAACCCACTGAAAGTTGGAAGGTAGGAATTGGCATGTGCACACACACACACACACACACACTAAATAAATAAATAAATAAATAAATAAATAAATAAATAAGGAAGAAAGATTGGTGAGGTAAACTAGTACCCCAGCATGCGCTAGAGTCACAAGGTATGCAGAAGGATTGGGCTTTCATTTGGCTGAGGAGCTGGAAGGACAGATTGGTTTTCACAGTGTCATTTTTACTGAAAAGGAACCATGGTGGTTCCATTTACTCTGCAGATAACATATGGTGTGATATCGGGAGTTCTCATGCCTGTACACATGTATCTTTGCCTACATACAAGGCATAGGCTGTCTGATTCAAAAGCGACAACTTGGAACTGGTAGTTGTTCTCTGTCAGAATACCTGACCTTGGAAGACACTGAGTTAATTATGACACACTGCTGGAGCAAGAGATGTCACTGGATGTTCTCTTCCTTTGCCCTCACAGTGGAAAACAGTCTTTTCAACAGCTGCACAGATGGCAGATATTGGCTTCTCTGAGGGTGATGTTGATCTGTGTGTGGGGGATGCATGTAAAAGTTTCTCAAGACCTGCCTGGTGATGGTGTGAATGACCACTGAGGCTCATAAGAATAGGCCAAACTTCTATGTGTATATAGGTGTGTATGTGTCTCTGTGTGTACAGTCTATGTGTGTATCTGTGTGTGTGAGTGTGTGTGTGTGTCTATGTATGTGTGATACAGATTCAGCATTTACTCTGGGAGCCACAGCCATAAGTGCTGTGTGTGTACATGAGTATGTATATGTGTGTTTGTCTATGTGTGTGTATCTATGTCTGTACATGTGTATATGTATCTATGCATGTTTCTGTGTTTATGTGTCTGTGTATGAGTATGTATGTGTGTGCGCGCATGCATGTGTGCATGTGTGCTTGTGATACAGGTTCAGCATTTACTCTGGGGGCCTATTCCATAGTTTTGCATTCTCTTTAAAATGCCAAACCATCTAGCAAAGATTCTTTAAACCTTGCTGACCCCTCCCAATGGGCTTGCAAAATATATAAATCTCACATAAATTGGACCAAAGATAGAGAATAAGTGGCAGCTAGGGGATAAGTGAGGAGCGGTCCTTCTCAGCCTTAGCCCCTTTAGTGCTAGAAGTCGAGTCTAGGACCTCAGAGTACTCCACTACTGAGCTATGCTCCTAGCCCCAGCCTAGACGACTCTTTCCATTGCCTTTTGGTTTTAATTTCTTTCCTAAAGAATTTTAAGGGAAAATTGTGTTTTCTTACAAAGGGTAATAATGCACAGAAATCTTATTAAAACCAAAGAGGTTTTAGAAGCCTGTGAGGACTCCCCCAAGTTTACCTTCTGTTGATTACTTTCCTGTCTCTATCTCCATCAATGTCCCATGTCCGCCTGCCAGCAGGAGATGGCCACACAGCCTGCTCCATAGAGAACAAGAAATTAAATCCTCCCCTACTCCAGAATGACAGATATATACATACATACATATATATGTATATATAATACAGATTTTAAAAATCTAAAATTTAGTGATAGGATTATTGGAATACCAGAAGCCAGAAATATTGTTAATATTTTGTCCTGTATACTTTTCAACTTTTATCTATGAAACCCTGTGCATTTAAAGAAAAAGAAAAGGGAAGGTGGAGGAATCACAGCATAAAAGGATGGAGAGGGAGGGGAAATAGATGGATACAGAGGGGCTGGCCACAGCCAAGACACTTAGCCTCCTTGACATGGCTTCATGCTGTAAACCCTGCTCTGCCATCCCACACAGTGAAGCTTCTAAAACATTGTGGTTCCACACTGAAACTCTTAGCATTCTGTGACCTACTGTTTTCCTGGTGTTTTTCTTAATTAATTTTTTAGTCCACTGTGTGGAGATAGGCCTCACAGCTCAGGTGCTGTCTGCATTCTAAGGCCTTTGCTGTTATTTGATTTTGTTGGTTTTTTTCCCTCACAGGAACGGTCCATGTTTCAGCAGGGAAGAGTCTGGGCACTTTGGAGTCCCCGCTGCCTCCCAGCCAAGCCCTGCCTGCTGGGACCTCATCCATCCACATGAGTCTGCTTGACATGAGGCGGAACGTGGTTGAACTCAGACTCCAGCTCCAGCAAATGAAGCAGCTCCAGGTACCTCTCACAGATGTACCCCTCTGTCTTAGTGGCTTGGGATCTGACTTTCGCCCCCACCCCCATAGCCCCGGCTCTACTGAGCTAATTTGTAGGTCCCACACATATGATCATAAGGACACATCTCCCTTGTTTACCCGTAAGCCTGGTCTAGAACCTTTCACTATAACTATAGCCAGTGCATGACAACTTCCTTTGGCAGTAAATGCTTTACATGAGAAAAAGAACCTTCCAGCACTTGCTTTCTTAGAAGAGAGCTGAGCGGAGAGCTGCCCATGGGGCATGCTACCAGCCAAGGTTGCCAGCTCTCAGTGTGGTAGAAGCCCATCCCTGCTCCTCAAGAAATATGAGTTCAGCATAGACTCCTCCTCATCTTTAGAACTGTGAGTTTAGCATAGAAAAGGAATTAGTAAAGGTAAGGAAAAGCTACTGTGGGGGACTTGTTGAGCACAGAGCATCTGTGTTTTGTTCGGGTGGTATGTTACAGGTTTCCTGTATCCTTCTCATCCCTGAGCTATAGGGAATCAAAGTGAGGGCAAAAATAACCCTCCACATCCCAGATCTCGGTCAGCAAGCACTGTCAATCTGCAAAAGTAAGCTATTCCAGCTCCTGCCTTGAGCCCTAAGTTGGGAGGCACAACACTGCCTGAGGTCACGTTTGCCTCCAGTGCAGCCTCGCCCTCCCTGTCTTTGGCAAGGACTTGGACGTGGAGGGCATAGTTCTGGCTTGGGCTTTATGGAGACATCTCTTTGACCTCCTTTAAGAAGCTCATAATCCAAATATTATTGGAATGGAACACACCCAGTAGCTGGGGCAGTCACATGGGCGGGCCTCCTCTGCAGCTAGTGGAGGCCATTCCCAAGTGGTGAGGTTCAGGCAAGAAAGGACTTTGAACCGCAGCTCTTCTGCGCCCCAGTGGCATAAACCCAGCATGTTCCACCACCTAATTAAAGCTAAGAATGTGCGTTCCCACCTCCAGTGTCTAGCAGTGGAAAAGGGGGAGTGGCAGCTAGAACCAGGCTCCGAGTCATACCCAAGTCTCTAATCCCAGCACTGGGAGGCTGAGGCAGTAAGATCATGAGTTCGAGGCCAGCCTATACTGCAAAATGAGATCCTGTCTCAAAATCACCTCTTCTAATTTTAATTAAAATTAAAATGTAAAACAAGGGCAGCTGGTTTGGAAGACCTCCTTTGAGGTCCTGGAGTACATGGTGAGGGTTTACAAAGCAGAGCAAATTGCTTAGTGCTCAGACAGCCACCATCCACTCATTTTTTCTCTGTCCTAGACACCTGGGACATTTGCTGTATATTTATTTAAATCCCCTCTGAGTCATGGCATCTGTGAAAGTCCATCTTAGATGAACTTCTCTTTGCCTTGCAAATTTTTTTTTCCATCTTATGTGTATGTGGAGAGGGGCAGACCTGTGTATGTGGTGTATGAAATCCCCTCTGAGTCATGGCATCTGTGAAAGTCCATCTTGGATAAACTTCTCTTTGCGTTTCAAATTTTTTTCCATCTTATGTGTATTGAGGAGGGGCATACCTGTGTATGTGGCGTATGCATGTGAGTATGCAGGTGTGTGCCCATACTCTTTTGACCCTGTGCAAGCAGAGGTCAAAAGAGGACGTTGGAGTTCTTCCTCTATTGCTCTTCACTTTATTGCTTTGAGACAAGGTCTCTTGCTGAACCAGAAGCCATTTAACTTTTAGGATCTACCTGTCTCTGTCCTCCAGGCTGAGATCACAGGCCTGTGCAGCCATGCTTGGTTTTTATATGAGTGCCAGAGATTCCAGCTTAGGTCCTCATGCTTGTACAGAAAGTATTCTCATGCATTGAGCCATCCCTCTGCAAAGAAGGGAAAGGAGGGTCAGAAAGGTGGGGGAGGAGAGAATGAGAATAAGAATGAATTGATTCTGCAATGAAATGAAGTGTTTCTGTGGATGGTTGGAATGACAACTGGAATGTTTTCAGTCCTCAGTGTCCTAACAATGAAGTGACAAATGAAGCAAGGAGGGACAAAGTACTCAGCCCCTTTAGAAAGCAGTTGCCATTCAATTCCAGCCATCCCTAACCCTGTGGACTTAGACTCCCTGTTCTGAATGTTTTCAGTACTCCCAGAAAATCTGCAAATACAAGTTTGATATAAAACACTTCCATTTTCAAGTGTTAAAGAGTAATTAAGACTCAATTGTTTGGTGCTCCCAAGGTCAAAGGACAGGACAGGTCTGTAGGTCAGACACACCTGTCACCTCCCTGTTTCTTTCCCAGTCTGTCTGGAGTCTGCTCCTATAGACAGAGTCTTTCTGTGTCCTGTCAGTTGCTCCCAAATAACCACAAGTGACTTAATATTAATTTTAAATGCTTAGCCAATAGCTTAGGCTTATCTCCTGTCAGCTCTTACAACTTAAATTAACCCATTTCTATTAATCTATGTGCTACCCCACCTGTGAACTTCCCATGTTGCTTCTTCTGCATCTGGCTCGAGACTCCTCAGATTCTGCCCTTCTTCTTCCCAGCATTCTCTCTGCCCCCAAAATCCTGACTAGCTATTGGCCAATCAGCTTTTTATTAACAATGAGAGCAACACATTTTCACAGTGTACAGAAGGGTTACCACACAGCATGCCCCTCCTCACACTGCAGCTGCATTTTAGTGCCATTGCTGTTTGGAAACTGTGTTCCTCATTGGACACCCCTGTAAGTCCCATGTTGTGGTGCCCTCACCCCCCAAACTGAATCTGTCATTTTTATAGTAGGCACTAACTGCTCTCCACAGTGAGCAGCTCTTGGTTTGGGGACATGGCTGGCATTGCTTTATCATGAGCACAAACAATCATCTTAGCTATTTCCTAAGCATTTGGGATGCAGTTGTTACTGTGGGTGTGTTAACAACTTGGGTACATGGCATTATTTGGTTCTGGGACGGTTGGAAGAGCTCTCCTACCACCTACCACCCCATCAACCCTCGAACCTATGTCAGCACAGTGTAAAACTGTCGATTTCTTAACAAGAAAGTTCTTGACCAAGGCTTAGCAATACTATCCTAGCCCTATGGGTTTCTTTATCCCTGTAGAACTGCTCCACTTCATTGGTTCTCTCTGGGAGCAAATGGACATAAGCAATGTGCTGTTGGGCACAGAAGTGTTAGCAGTTTCCAGAGCAGACACAAGGGGGAAAGATACGTGCTTTGTTTCTTAACCTGACTGTCTTCACCACCTCACCTCCACCGAATCTTTGTATTCTCTGTGTCCCAGGCTTCCCTCCTCCAGGAATTTCTGTCTTTTCAGCCAAGGGAGTGTATTTAACACAAGAACAATTGAGAGTAATTAAGCTGTGGCAGCACTGATTCTCCTTCAGCACCTGCATTATCCTGCACCTAATATGAAATGCAGCCCAGTGTGATTAGGAGTCCGGTAACTGAGCTACCATTAGAGACATGCAGAACTCGGTAGAAGAGTCTCAAAAGAACAAAAAATGGAATTAGAAATTCCAATGTTCTTTGAGCTGTGTTATAAAATAGTGTAACTGAATGAACTCTTTTGTGTTTGGCAGCCTGCTCCAGTAATTAGATAATTAAATCATTGGAAAGTCTTAGACTGTAGCAGATTCTCACATGTGAACATTTCATTTCCAGAAGTGATAGATTCTTCTCAGGAACAAAATATGAAGCAGACACAGGGGTGATCAGATGGGAGAAAATGATGTCAGTGAGGCCCTTGAGACAACCAGCTCCCTCTGCATGTGATGCGTTGGCTTCCAACTTCATAGAGGTGGACAAGACATGCTCCACCCATGCTGCCCACTAGAGTCACCTCAGGTCCTTCACAAAAGTGCATAGATTGAGCCACCCTGACAAAGTCTCACTTCATTGGTATGGACTGGCAGGTAGGCTAGTGGTTCTAGAATGTTCCAGGGTAAAAATTACTGCTTTCAGGTTATTACGACTGCTCAGTCCAGTGAGATGCCTTGTGGACATGCTGGGATCAGTCACTTCTCACAAATGCTGAGCGGATGTTGATGAGTACCACTCTGTAAGCCCAGAAGGAGATGGTACCTTAAACCGCTCCAGCCACGCTCATCAGCTGCGCCTCCTCTGCTTCATCAGATCTGCTCTGGCCACAAGCTGATGTATTGTTTACACGGCTGTGTTCTCCCCCCAAGTAACCTCTGGGTCCACAAAACAGTAAAAGAACTTCATAACTCAACAAATATTCTCTTCAACAGAGGATGCTCTTTATCCATTACTTTTCCTGATATAATTTATAGATGAAAACCCGCTTTTTTTTCTATTGGTGGATAATTCCTTTCCTGCAGAATGTCCCAGTGTGTAGATTTCTTTTTCCTTTCCACAAGAATTCCAGACCCACAGAGGTGACTGCATTCCTGCCCTTCTCTGAGTTAAGAAGAGAAATGTATTCCTGGAAGAAAACAAGTTCTGTGGAGACCACAGTCAGGACTTCACCGAAATCAAAAGAATGGATACATTCTACGGTTCCAAGTCACACATCACTTTTTTTTTCACCCATCTCTTTATCTGGCTTCCTGATAAGAAAAAAAAATCGTGTTATTCTGAGCTTAGTGTTACATATTTAAGGTTTCTGGGAATCTAAGGGTTTTTCCTCTGGTGAGAGAAGATCAACACTAAAGAAGGGACTTCTGTTCACTGAGCCCTAGAATCTGGCCTGACATAATTCAACAGTTATCTTAATGCATCTCTTGTGCTAGAGTTTTTTATTTTCTGATGTCCAAAATTATAGTCAGGATAATGTGTATCCCAGAGGAAAGGACACCAAAGTTTGGCCCTTGTAGGACAGACTGTTTCTCCACCCAGGCAGAACTGATAAATGGAACCGATACAGAAGTTGACTGTTAAGTTACTAAACAATTTACCAAATCCAGTCAGATCTACAGACAAGAGACTATCTAAGATGCTGAGACAATATCCAGATACCATGTGTCCGTGACTAGGCATTGCTTGTTTTATGAAGATGGTTAGGAGTCACTCTGGTGTCTGGTTTTTAGTCCCAAACCCCCGAGTTTGTGGCACACCCACTGCTTAGCGTCACAGGGAGACTGCAGTGTATGGTGCTTTCTGTCAGCTGACCGTGTTGTCAAGGCTGGCTTCACGTACCATGTCAGGGATGAGCTTAGGAGGTACAGGGCTACTTTGAGGTAGTTAGGTTTAAACGGTTTCCTACATTATTCATGAAGTTGAGATGGATAACTCACTTGGCCCAATTAAAGATTTAGTGGCCGAGAACATTCTAAGTGTGCTTATAAAACCATCAAAGGCATTTTTAATAAGTTGTGTTTTCAGCTAAGAGGGCGTAGTGGCAACCCCACTCACCATCCCACTGTTGACATCTAGAGAACTGGAAACTATTGAGCATGACTTGTAGACACTGGACAACAGAGATCTTGGGCCTGGGTTGCTTAGCAGGATGGAGACAAGGCAGATGAATCCCATGGTTAACCCATGCATCTGCCTGGAAGCAATTTTCAGATGTAATGCAGAAGCTCAAGCAGTCTTGGGATTATCTTGCTCAGCTAAGGAGATAAAATCAAGGTTCAAAAAGCTGAAGCAGCTTACATTTGTGGAATGGAGTGCCAAATAGAAGAAATCTCTGTATAGAAAGGACTTATGTTAATCTGTGGGCCAGCTATTAGGTAATAAACCAAGTATGTGTAGAACAACCAGAGCTCTGAACCAAGTAAAGAATGGATAAACCAGCAAGCCAAAGCCTTCCTAGAGACCACCCAGGCCTGGAGCAGTTCAAGTTCTCACAAGAAAGAATGAAGAGGCCATATTGGATACCTCAGAATTAAGTACAGACTAGAAAAAAGCTATATCCCAGTCATTGAACCAAAGTAGCTCTAGCATAAAGATCACCCTAGATTCTCCCTACAAAAGATTAAAAATAATTCTCTCAGTAACAAAATGAGCCACACACAACTGACCTGTCAGAATACCCAAAATCTGTAAAGAAAACAATAAAAACTAATACTCCATGCCTAACATCCAACCAGTAGCTACTAGAAAATGAATGATGGTTAAAAAAAAAAAAAAAAAACTATGAAAACTCAGCCAATAGAAGTCAACCAGAAGTGATAAAGATCACTTACACCAGTAACAAAGACTTCAAAAGGTTATTCAAATTATTCTCACAGATTTAGAAGAAAGCATGAACTAATGCTTTAAGCGCTTAAAGATAGAGTTTTTGGTAGTTAAAAAAAAAAAAGACACAGTATCTAGATAGACTTAAATGATGACGCACTGGCCAAAGAAAGCAATAGAAAACAGCAATAGAAACCATCCAAGAGTTAAGAAGAAATTACACTAAAATTCAGTGACCCATGGAGCAGTATTCAAGGGTCAATGTGGGAAGAAAGAGTGGGGGCAATTTTTCCAAACTTGATGAAGGTTATAAACCCACGACTAAAAAGCCAGACTGGTCATCGGGGAGAAAACCACAATAATGGATTCTGTAAACAGACTGCTAGGAAACAAGGATCAATAGAAAAGACAGGCAGAATGGGGAGAAGCATTTCATACATGGAAACATAAATCAGGATTAACATACACTTCTAATCAGAAATAAGAACCGACAGGAAATAGTTTAAGGACATCTTCAAAGGCCCAAAAGGGGAAAAAAACCTGAAGGGGAGGAAACTTAGTGCCCAACTCCTTTTATGAAGTCAGTGTTACCCTGTCCTGTTGTGATAGACACTGACTAAAAGCAACAACTGCAAGAGGAGAGGGCTTACATGTCCCAGTCACAGTCCATCATGAAGGGAAGTCCAGGTAACAACTGAAGCAGAGGCAGTGGAGGGGTGCTGCTTACTGGCTTGCTCTCCAAGGCTTGCTCAGCCTGCTTTCTTATACAAACCAAGGACCATCAGCCCAGTGGTGACACTGCTCACAGTGGGCTGGACCCTCCCACATCAATCATTAATCAAGAAAAAGTCCCACAGACATGCCCACAGGCCAACCTAAGGGAGGCAGCTCTTCAATTGAATTCCACTCTTCCCAGCTTGTGTCAAGTTCACAAAAACTAACCAGCACATGCCCTAAGAACAAAACCAAAAGTAGGAAAGTCACAGCCAGTGGCCCTTGCGAAGACAAAGGGATCAAACCCTCAACAAAACAGTAGCAATGAAGTTCAGTAATTTATTAAAAAATAATTACCCCAAGTATACCAGAGTTCTTTAGCATAGAAATATAAATTCTCATGTTCGACCCAATCAACAGAATAAAAAACACATAACATCTCAGTAAATACAAGACAAGCATGTTGGCACTCACTGTCAGTGACACCAACACCCGGGAGTCTCCAGAGAGAAAGAACCTCTCTCAGCCCATAGGAAATGGTATTGCTAGTGAAACGCCACTCAAGATCCCAGGAAAATGCAAAGAAACAAGTAGACGGAAATCACCTTTCCCTTCTGTTTAGCACTGTATTGAATATCTTACCAAGCAGAGCAACGCCAGCAAAGGAAATGCAGGTATATGACAGCGAAACACAAAGTGTACTTGTCTCTCCTCACAGATGATACAGTTCCGTGTGAAAGGGATTGACAAGAGTGCCATTCGAAATAAGTGACTTTAACAAGATCACCAGAATCAAGTCAAACAATAAAACAT
Organism: Ondatra zibethicus; assembly: GCA_004026605.1. NCBI lineage: Eukaryota > Metazoa > Chordata > Mammalia > Rodentia > Cricetidae > Ondatra > Ondatra zibethicus. Next base: position 52,349 of record PVIU01006700.1, read on the forward strand.
TTAGTACGTCCATACAAGGGAATGTCACATAACATTGCTGGGATCTCAGCAGCGCTGGGCTGGGCTGGGGTGTGACTCAGGGGTAGATCAGTTGCCTAGTGCATGCAAGGCCCTAAGTTCCATCTCAGCCCTGGGGCTGGGAGAGCTGAATGAAAGAAGCCAGTTATAGTGGACAATGTGTGATTCCATTTGCATGATGTTCTAGGACAGGGGGAGCTATTCTGTGATAGCAGAAGTGTAGGTGGTTTTCTCCAGCTAGAGGTCGCAAATGTGAGGGACTGTGAAGGGGACTTTTAGAGTGACCCAAAAATGTCTCTCTCTTCAGTGGTGTTTCCTGGTGGACGTATTTGTGAACTTGAGGAGCTATCTTGGTGCAAGTGTACATTTCTTACTGTTTGTATACTGTCCCTTCACAGAACTGATGCTCCTTCATCAACTGAAGGGAAAACCTACAAACCTTACCCATGCTCTCTGATACGGAGAAAAACTAAGAGCGCATCTGTGGGTCAACAGCTTGCCCTCTGCTTTCCCTTTTGTACTCTGCTGGGATGAACCAGGGCATTTTCATGGCCAGGAGGTAATAGCAGTAATAGGGGAGGATAGACGAGGAGAGAGGAGGGGAAGTGGACTAAGAAACTAGCTAGTTCAGCGTTCCTCCCTTCAGGAAGTGCCTCCCCCCGACAGTGTCATAGTAAGTTCCCAGTCTGTACTCTCACCTGAGTCCCAGGAAGCCTCCTGCTGGCAAGGAGACTCATAGAGCCCAGCATTAGGAACAGCCGCTCCTCCTCTGCTCTGGTAGCACAGGAACTCACTGACGTGTTATGTGGAATTGTCTTCCTCCAGCATGTCCATAGCTGTGTCAGAAATGCTATATGTACCAGAAGGTATGCCTAGAACAAGACTCATGTCTAGATAAAAGGGCAATTCGAGAGACGGGATAAAATGACCTTTTTCTAACCCTGATTGGGCCTATAACTGACAAATGAGCCTGAACAAGTCACATGACCTCTGTGAGGGGCCTATTTCCTACCTTCCAATTTCAGTGTGAAGGCCCTCCCAGCAATAATTCCTTTTTTGATAGCAATTTTAATGTCTGCTGCTAATGAGATTACAGTGTTACTTGAGCTTGTGTCTTTGGGTGTGGCAGGAGGTGTAATGGCAGAGGGCTGGGCCCTAGCTCATGGCACAGTGACGCTGTCTCTTCTTTCATGAGCACCTTTCTTAGACCTTGTCCTTGGTAGCAAAACACCGTCACTCAGGTAGTCAAAAAATTCACGATGCTCAGTTTGCATCCCAGTTAAATTAGCGGCTTTTCTCACAAGCCTTCAGGCATCCATAACTTTGACAACTCTTTAGTAGTGTACGCCTTTGTGTCTTACATGTCCATCCCCACTCACTGTGCCTCCCCATCCCAGGCAGAACTCTGTGGAGCTTGTGCTCTAGCCCTAAATTTGAGCGAAGTTTTTCATAGAAGGACGTGTTACTGTTTATGTTTCATTGACATATATGGTGTTGACCGTAGAACTGCCACAGCATCTGCAGCACAGGCTGAGCCCAAGGCTCTCCTGAGCTGGCCGATGGTCTCTCCCTAATTCAACCACTTAGAGAACAATTCTGGGTTTTCCACTGCTCTCTATTATCAAGATGGCTGCTTAAGTTCATTTGTTCAAAAGATGATATCAGATCCTCTTTCTAGAGCAGAAATTAACAAGGAGGCGGGAAGACCATTTCAAGAGGTGGAAATATGTAGGTACAAGGTCACTGTGGCAGTGGTCAGTGAGTCAAAAAGCCCAGAGGATGTTGGTGTGAGCACCTGAGAAGAGACGAGACACTAGGGAAGGGCTGTCTCAAGGAAGGACTGGCCAAAGCTATACACAGCAAAGGAGGTTCATGATTGCTGTGCACTGACTGATTTCAGAAGCCCACAGAAAGAACATTAGCAAAGCTGTGTGAACATGGCTGAGTCACAGAGGTCACCAAGAGTGGCCCACTTTTACTGGCTCCCTCCCAGACACAACCACAGGCTTCACCCCCCACATTCCTGCTCTCTGATAACAATAGCTGGTATGTACTCAGAGTTAGGTTTGTACCGGAGTCTGCCCTAAACATGTTTTTAAATTGTCTGACTAACTCCCCACAATCAGGCAAAGGCGCTGTCCTGTTACCACTCTTCCTTATTAACAGTCCCTTATTACCACACTCCCTTATTACAATGGGAACTTGTAGCATTCACAGCCATTGTCTTTGTAAGTACCACACAGAATCTTGCACTGACATTGGGACCCAGTGGTGCCTATGCCTGTGACCCAGCTTATTCTTTACTTGGGTAATGGAGACCACAATGAGGCTCTGAACAAAAGGTACCATGGTCAAACTGTCTTTCCCTTCAGTGTGAAGATATAATGGGGAAGATGACAACAGCGTCCCCACCCTGTGAGGTGATAGCTTGTAGTGGAGAAAGGTCCAGAAAACAATTCAAACAACTGAAGGACTCTCTGGTGTTTCTGGGGGACTTAGGGATAACGTAATGAATATAATGGAATCGCGGCTGCTGAGGCTGAGGGAAGGTGCTCACTTCCCAGACTTATGAAAGACTATCATTGCCCTGCCCCAAGGATGCAAGTGTTGACAAGTGTCTTATGAAACCTGACTGCAAACTTGCATGCTGTCTGCTCCATGAGATGAAAAACCAGTGAGTTCGAGACCCGGAGCCAAACAAACCAGAGAGTACAGATTCACTTTTAAAAAACATTCTGAAAAATTTCTGTCAAGCCAGTGGTTGCTGAGTATTCATGAGAGCCTCACGTGATCCTACCAAGGAAAGCAGATCTCACATAATCAGAGAAAAGTAAAACAGGGCAAGAAAGCCTGGGTGGCTGCCCTAGTCTCTAGGGGGCTAAGGATTGGGTTGGTTGGTCTACTTGGCTTCCAACACTAGTGCTCTTGGCTCCTCTCTATAAAACCATGTCCATCAGAGTTTGCACCTTGTGTGTGTGTGAAACAGTAGTGGAAGAGTAGAAAAGATTCTACCTTTTTTTATGAACACAAAACCTGAAGCTCAGCTGTCAGTTGCCTGCTGAAGCTCAGCGGTTCCTCGAAGAAGAGATACTGTAGCCAGTCTTTGCTTTCTTGTCTTTCTTACCAAAATAAAAATTCAGCTGTAGTTTTTCTCTGAGCCCATTTCTAAAGACTGCAAGGCATTCAGGCTTCATGATGGCAGACAGGCGAAGCCAACGGAAGCTGGTTTCTTTTGTTCGGCAGCTGCAGAACCAGGAGATTCTGAGGGCAATGATGAAGAAGGCTGAACTGGAAGTCAGTAGCAAAGTGAAGGAGACAATGCAGAGCCTGCAGGACCCGGCGCAACGCCAGCGCACCCTGGTGGAACGGGAGAGACACAAGTACCTCCACGAAGAGGAGAGGATTGTCAAAAAGCTATGGTGAGTGCTGGTCACCTGGGAAGAAAAACTGTTCACAGGATGCTCTTTTTAGTTGGTACTGTCCTCCTCTTTATTGAACCCCTACTGTGTACATCAGAGATCTGCTGGCTCTGGTATCTGTGATTCCATGTGTCCCTCTATCAAGGCCTGGGAAACTCTACAGTCTCTTGACCAGGAAAGTGTGGGACATCTTTAGAGAAGGGGGAGGGGTAGGATTGGCAGGAGAATTGGGGACAAGGTGATAATGACATCTCATGTTTGAATTATGCCATTCCTATCTATATGGCACCTTCTATAGACCATACTCCTGCTCTGGAGACTTGCTGCATGTCTGTCTGGGCTGTGCATAACAAGATCATGGGAAACCACAGTAGAACAAGAGAACAGACTGCAGGAAAGTGTCCTCTGATGGACTTCTAGTAAAAGTGAGAAGAGATCAGATTTGTTGTGACTTCATCCTTAATGAATGTATACTCTGACCTGCTGGACTCCCTCCTGCCTGCTCCACTAGGGAAGGCACCAGGAGATACAGTCACCAATCACTTGCTGCCACCTAGTGGTCCTGTGTTTCTCAGCACTCTATCCTCACTAATCTTTTTTTTTAAAAAAAAAAAAAAACAGCTTTTTCTCAAATTTGCAGGCAAATTGAAAGGATACAAACACACAGAGGAATGAGTAAAGATGCCTGGACAGATTGTTTTGTTTTTTCAAGTGGAAGAATGTAACTTAGGTCTGTTGGAGTTAGGATCTGTGTATACACACACACACACACACACACCCCAGAAATCAGATCTTATATAAGTGCTTAACTATAAGAGAGGCAATCATTATTGGTGGAACTATCAGATACACTAGAGGTTATCTATTAGGGAATTTTGAGGTCAGTTTTGCTTTCTCCAACGGACATTTGACAATGTCAAGGGACATTCACGTGTGTCACAAATGACTGGAATTTGGGGCCATTTGCTATTAGCACTCAACGGGTAGAGGCCGCATAAGATCATTCGCTGCACAAGACAGTCTTGTACTAAAAGAAATTATCTGGTCCAAAATGTCAGATACCAAAGTTGAGAAACCTGATTGTCTGATTTCCGTCTGTTGGAGTACTGGCTCATGCCACCCCTGCACACTGCCTGCTTCCATTTCTAGTCTATCACCACTTTCTTCCTTCTGTTTTTCTCTCCCTCCCTTCCTGGTCACCAGCTGTACACATTGCTCCCTTAGCTGGCATGAATACCCTTGAAAATTAAGAATATCTTCCGTAAGCCACAAGCCACTCCCCCCGCCACACACACACACACATCCCTGGCCAACCCGGGAATGACAGGCAGAGATGAACCTTCCCGAAGCTGCCTTACACCTCTATGCAAGCTTCTAAAACAAAGTACCATCTACTGCGCTCCCTCCACCTCCGTGGAAACCCAAGGTGGAGCTGGGACACAGCAGAGAATGGGGCGCACCCTGCTCCTTCACCTGTCCTTCCTGAGACCCTCCATGCCCAGTTCCTCTGTTCTCTGACCCCTCCCCCACAGTGAATTGGAGGACTTTGTTGAGGACTTGAAGAAGGACTCTTCATCCACTGGCCGCGTGGTGACTCTGAAAGATGTGGAGGATGGAGCGTTCCTCCTGCGCCAAGTGGGAGAAGCTGTGGCCACTCTCAAAGGTGAGTCTTTTGCTGGAAGGGAGAGGTTGGAAGTGTGTTTCTTGGGATGTGTAAGAATCTTCAAATATGAACCTGTCATCCCAGCTATTCAGGAGGCTGAGGCAGGAGGATACCTTGAACTTAATTGAGACCAGCCCAGGGAAATAGTGAAACCTTGCTTCAAATAAATATTTAATAAATAATCTTTCAGATAGTGAACGATTCATTCAGGACTTCTTAGAGGACTCGGAGAGGGAGCTGAAGATGGAAACTGAATGATACAATTTAAAAATGTCTGTTCACTTTTACTGCACCTGACAGACATACCACATCTTGAAAACGACCCTAGCTTTAGTTGACCTTATCAGGGAAGGGATCTAAAGGGGCTGGGACCTTGTCCAAGGCCACCCTGTGTGCTCTTAGCCACTGTCTCCCCACATGTGTAGGCATGGTACTTCTCTGCTCTGCCCTAGGTCACAGGCGTGGGATGGGTGTGGTTATTCTGCCTTCCAATCCCATAACTCACTGCTGGTTTGGCCTGTAGGAGAATTTCCAACTTTGCAAAATAAGATGCGTGCTGTCCTGCGCATAGAAGTGGAGGCAGTGAGATTCTTGAAGGAAGAACCACACAAGCTGGACAGCCTCCTGAAGCGAGTGAGAAGCATGACGGATGTCCTGACGATGTTGCGGAGGTGACTGTTGTGGCCCTACTTGGGGTGGGTGAGGAGGAGGGCTCAAAGGCTGCTGTACAGTTCATGGGCTCTAGGCTCCTGCCCTTCTCCAAGGGCCTACTTCTAGTAACATCATGACTTATCACCCCTTATTTATGGCTTCCTACCCACAATCTCAACATCTGTTGCATTATGGCTTGAAGGCATACTTCCTTCAGTGTAGACTTTTGCACTGACCCCCTCATAGGCTTTTACATTGTTAGTCATGTGCAGGGCTTGATCCGCACTACTATGAAATTAATGAATTTAGAAATAAAATTAGATAGTTTAAAAAATTAGATGTAACAATTTGTAGGTAAAGAACAAATTAAAATATTCTATTAGCCTCCTTCACCTTGGGGAGCATAGGAGACTTCAGTTAGAAAAACCAAGTCAAGTGTTTATCTACTGAAATAGTATCTGGGAATCTGATGGTACCACCAAGGAAGGAAGTGCATGCTTGAGTGGACCTGCTCATCAAAGATCACTACTGTGAAGAAAGATCCAGAGGAATCACTGCCTGATCTGCAGCTTTTAATGGAAAAGTTCTAGAATCATCATACCCATTGAAACTGTGCTTACAGAGGCAGGGGTGTAGCTCAGTGGTAGAATACTTGCCTAGAGTGTGTTCAGCCATGAACGCCACCACCACAAAATAAATAAATAAGTATTTAAAAAAAGAAGGAAGGAAGAAAAAAAAAGAATAGTTCCCAGGCAGAAGTAATGTCAGAAACTTTGTAAGAATTTTCTTCCCTGACTGTAATCACTCTATCAGCTTTAGAAGAAAATTATATTGGGTATGCAGTTAACTTTAAGATGGATAACTAGTCATAAGAAGCAGATTTGATTTTTCTAACAATAATCAACCTCAACAAGATCACTCTCCAAAGCAGGTGTATAGTCAACTTCAGAAATGCCAGATGTCAAAGGAATTCTAAGTCCACATAGACCGTCCAGGAAGGAGCTGTACTGTTACTCCTTCCCATAATGTCATTCATTTCCTCTTACCAAGTGAACTCTCTCCTCCACTACAATAAAGATCAGTTAAATTATGTCTTCAGTAAGCTATTACCCAATGTGAGAGCCATGAAGTCTAAACTAAGCCAACCTCATTAAATGAAAACGGTGGGCTGGGAGGAAGCAATGTCCTTCTCTCTTCTCTCTGGAAACCAGTTAAAGGAGTTCTTATACCCAGCACAGGGTGATTAAGCTCAGTATTTGTCTTAGAACCAGGAATACATGTCTTGAAGAAGATGGCATCATGTGCTTTGACTATTCAGTGACTTGGAGACTTAAGAAGCCTATAATAGGTAAAGTAAAAAGCAAAAGACACACAGATGTGCATAGCAGAAGAAAGTCATAGAACCCAGTGTCTTTTGTTCAAATCCGAGGAAAGAGAAAGCATTCTAGTAAGAAGAGAATGCCAGACTAATTAAAACATGAGGATCAAGTCCCTTGTTTACTTGATACATGACTTTACAGCATTAACCCAAACACACACACTCCTCACAGAAGGCACTATCTTATCTGTTTATTTTTCAAGATAGGGTTTCTCTGTGTAGCCCTGGCAGTCCTGAAACTCACTCTGTAGACCAGACTGACCTCAAACTCAGATATCCACCTGCATCTGCCTCCTGAGTGCTGGGATTAAAGTCATGTGCCACCACCTCCTGGCTATAAGAAGGCACTATCTTTATTGCCATCCTAACATCTACAGAAGTACCTGAGACTCAAAGTGGCAATGTCCCTGACATTCTAGAACATGTTAGAACTGACACTCAAACACATGTGTGTGCTTCCAAAGACCCCTGTCTTTTCAACTGCAGCCTGTGTGAAAATAGACATATAACTTTGAATGACTCCCAAAGAATCAGGGAAGGTGGTACATACTCATAATCCCAGCCCTCAGGAGAATCACAAGTTCAAGGTCAGCATGAGCTACACATAGACTTTGTCTCAGAACCCAAGCACATGGATATAAATCAGTTGTAGAACATTTGCATAGCATGTTCAGGCAGATGGGGAACAAAACACACCTCTGTTCGGAGTCACAGCTGGCCTTGAATTTGAAAGGCTTGGTTGATTCCACATGCATTAAAGAGAGCAATAAGGTAAGAAACAGGCTAACATGGCTCACAGTCCAAGAAGAATTTGGAGGCTTCTAGGAGCTTCTGAGTGAGAAGTGAGTGTATTTGAGGGCTTCCCAGGCTAAGATCAGGTGGAGAGGAATGAATATTGATAAATGTGTGTTCACTTTCACTTATCACCACCAAACAGCGAGGGCAGTCTCAGTCTGAGCACAGTGCTACCATAAAAGACAGAGACTATCTCCTGGGGTTGCTAGCAGGGCTCAATGAGTAAGGGCACTTGCCATAAAGCCTGAGGACCTGTGTTCAAATCCCTAGAACCCAGGTAGTACCAGGTGCCATAGCATGCTACACCTATGACCAGATGGGAGGCAGAGACAAGCAAGTCTCCAAAAGCTCACAGGCTATGCTGGCATTGATGACCACGCTGGCATCAACAGCAGCAATGAAATCCAGCCTCAGACAAAGTGGAAAATAAGGACTGAGAGTCCACAGGTTATCCTCTGCTCTCTGTGTGAAGCATGGCACATGTGTGTCTGAATTCACACACACATACACACATGAGTGAGGACACACACACACAAAGCTATCTTTTGAAGAAAGAACTGCAAAAGCCCATATAGCTTTGGAATGTTGCTAAGATAATCTTTGCCCCTGTGTTCTTCCACCTAAACTGGAACTGCATGGCATTCAAATATACCACAGAGAGATCACAGAAGGACACCAGTAATCATTTAATACTGTTGTGCATGGTTTCTCCTAGGCATGTCACTGATGGGCTCCTGAAAGGCACAGATGCAGCCCAAGCTGCACAGTACGTTGCCATGGAGAAGGCCACGGCTGCAGAGGTCTTGAAGCATCAGGAGGATACAGTCCATGTGCCAGGACAGTCTGTCCACAGCAGCATCGAAGGCCCTGGCGATGTGAAATCAGAAGTGGTGCCCGTGTCCACCATGACGGTTCACCATGTACAGAGCTCCCCTGTGGTCATGCAGCCCTCCCAACACTCCTCAGCCTTGCTGAATGCGGCCCAGAACTTGTCCGGAGGGACTGGCTCCCATACAGCCAGTTCCACAGCAATCACACAGGAAGCAACCTCTGCACCACAGTCAGCCCCAGCCCCCCAGTCCCCTCAAACCCCAATGAATGGTTCTTCCATGCAGAGCTTGTTCATTGAAGAAATCCACAGTATGAGTGCCAAGAACAGGGCAGTGTCCATTGAGGTAGAGTCCGATTTCCATTTCTCACACCCCATGCCCTCCTTGCAGGCAGAAGGTTTATATTCTGATTGCTATATGTTTAAATACCAATGTATGGATATGTATTCTGCACATATATGAATAGGACTGTATTCATATGAATTGAAGGTATATGTGACTAAAGATAGCTTTTTGTAGATATTTAGGGGTTTTGTTGTTGTTGCTTGTTTTTAGATTTTTCTGGGAACAGAATACAGGAGTAGGGTTGAGGGTAAGGGCATCAGGCGTAAGGATGACCCCTAACCTGGAGGAAGATGGGTCAGGGATATGTTGGTAAATGTTGAGCAGCAAGCCCTCATGGGGAAAGACCTGCTAGGAAACATCCGCCAGCTCCCATGGGAGCTAATCTGGGTGGGATCTGGTATGTCCACTTGACGTGGCTGAGTTCAAGCTTCTAGGGAAGTGAGGCCCGTACATTTTCTGAGCCAGTACACACAGAGCCTCCATGCTAATGGAGCTTTGGAGAGGGCTCACCTCCCTTCGTGAAGCCACTAGAATCTGGGTAAGCAGAAAAGGCACTGTCTTAGCTTGCTTTCTGCAGGTGTGATAAACACCATGACCAAAAGCGACTTGGGGAGGGAAGGGTTTATTTGATTTACATATCCTGGGTCACAATCCACTGAGGGAAGCCAAGGAAGAAACTCAAAGCAAAAACTCAGAGCAGGAACTGAAGCAGAGACCATGGAGCAGCATGGCTTACTGACTTGTTCCCTGTGGTTTGCTCAATCTGCTTTCTTATATACCCCAGCCCCCCAGTGGGCTGAGCCTTTCCATGTCAATCATTCATCAAGCAAGAGTCTGCAGACTTGCCTACAGGCCATCTTATGGAGTATGGAGACACTTTCTCAACTGAGGGTCCTCTTCCCAAATAACTCTAGCTTGTGTCAGGCTGACAGAAAACTAACCAGGACAAGATGTGGAGGGAGGCATTCTGGGCTAGAGCATTCCTGGAAAAGAAGGAAGGTGGGGAGTAAAACCAGCTTAACTGGTTGTATGTTGATCTGGGAGCGCTTGGAAGCCAGTACAAGTTCCCTGGGGATAAAATGTAGCGATGAAGTTCTGGCCAGTAGTGAGTTTTCAAAATGCTATCTCCAGGAAATCCAGGGACAATACAGAGAGTCAGTTGATGCTGTGGTAGTGGAACTGGCTAAAGCAGGAAGGCTGGGAGTTGGAGGGCAGCCTGCGATACACAGGAAGATGCTGGGCACAGGACAGCAAAGCTCAGCATCTGCTGCTTCCTGGGTTCCCCATCACTGGGAAAACAAAGGACATTAAAAAAAAGCATATTATTTTAAATACATTTTGCTTCCCCAGCTCTCCCTTTCCCCTGATCTCAGAGCCTTTCCCCAACTCTGTCCCTAGCAACCTGGTCATACCCACCCTCACCTGTCTTACCTGTCACCAGCTGATAACTCCAGGTGTTGGGATGACCTCTTAAAATGTCCATAGCCACAGTCACGTGGCCTCTAGACAGGGCTAGTTTCCATTCCATATGCAGTGTCTGTGCCCGGATCCATGTCACTTATTTAAAAATTGCTTATGGAGGAAGGGATGGGAGGCGGTGGGTGGAGTTTTGCTCTATCCCCAGCACTGGAGGGAGTGCCTTTCCTTACTTAAAGGATGTCACTGTGACAACACTTTTATAAACATCTACTAAAAGCCCGGAAGACACAGTTGTCCATAAGATGTGTGTATTTCATGATGTAAAAGGACACTTAGGCGCTGTGTCTGAAAACTCCCTGAGCATGGGTAGGGAGGCCCAGGGCCTTTCTGTCACCTGGGCCATTGACAAATCAGGCAAGCTTTATTCTTTCACTGATCCTCCCTATCTCATAGCCTTTGGGTCAGCAGTGAGCCAGGCTCAGCTGCTTATGGCTCGCCAAGTCCATGCCAGGTGCTCAGCGCTGGGGAGGGAAAGCACAGGAGACTGCTGGTGGTGGCAGGAGGGCTTCTGATTGTTTAAAAGTGTTTGAATGCATCTCTACCATGACACTTCACCACATTGGTCTAAAGCTAGCAGAGAATCTCAAACAATACCCGTCCCATTTTATAAGAAAGGATGACCCAAAAGTCATATAGTGTCTTGAGCAGAATTAGAGTTGCAGCAAAGGATTTTTTAACCTTAATTATTTTTGCAGATAATGCATAAAAACATAAAATTGTACATATGAATAGAGTACCTTATCATATTTCAATACATGAGTGCATTGTAAAACCAGGACTTCGGTTCTTATTGTGGTTCTTAGGGAGTGTTTTTGTTTGGGTTTCTGTTTGTTTAAACATTCCTTTTGCAATGAAAGTTGAATTTAGAAAACAAAGTTTAGTAGTAGAAAACACCTTTGGAAGCAACATCCCTACCCATTTTTAATTTAACATTGGTAGAGTATATGGTAAGTCTGAGTGATTGTCAAGAGGTAGGTTTGAGCTTCCAGGATAGCTTTTCTGTGGATGAGTGTCACAAGAGCTAAAGCAGCTTAATGGGTCTGGGCAGTGTGGCGATATAAGATGGCAGGCAGCCTCGTGTGGACCAGGGCATTATCAGCACTTTAACTGTGCTAAACCCCTTTGGCACATCAGCATAAAATCTATAACCTAAGTCTTCTCTCTAGTTTTTAAACTATCTGCAATTGTTATTTTCCTACAGAAAGCAGAAAGGAAATGGGAAGAAAAAAGACAAAATCTCGAACAATATAATGGGAAAGAGTTTGAGAAGCTGCTGGAAGAAGCTCAGGCCAACATCATGAAATCAATTCCAAACCTGGAGATGCCTCCGGCTTCCAGCCCAGGGCCAAAGGCTGAAGCCGCCGGTGACAAGCAGGAGCTGTCAGGTAAGGGCCAGCCTACAGCAGGCCATGCTGAGATGTGCAGGCTCACTGGCTTCAGATTAAAGTTTATCACACATAAAGCTCCTGTGCAATGATAGGACCATGCCTGACTTTCTGAAGAATCTCCATGGCCCAGCAGGTAAAGCCACCAAGCCTGACAACCTGAGTTTACGCAGTAGCAGAAGGGTGAATGAGCTCCTGTCTTCTGACCTCTATGTGCAGGCCATAGCTAATACTACCACACACATGCACAATGCAATCTCTCTACAAAAGAAACTTCCTGAGGAGGTCAAGATGCTGGAGGGGCCATTATTCTCCAAAGCTGGCTTTTCTCCTCAGGTCCCTGGAGAGAATTTCTGACCCATCTCATTACATTTTTACCTTATCATTGTCTTCCCTATTATTATTCTTTTCACAGTCTGTTGGTGTTTCATATAACTCTCATATTTTTGTTATTTATGCACCACAAATATAGCAAACATTTTGTAAAGATATGTCTCATTTTCACCTTTTACCTTCAGATTAAAAATTCTCAGTGGGCAGTGGTAGCACATGTCTTTAATCCCAGCACTTGGGAGGTAGAGGCAGGTGGATCCTGATTTTGAGGATAACCAGGGCTACACAGAGAAACCCTGTCTCAAGAAACTAAAAGTAAATAAAAATTTAAAATTCCTACATAAATTATTCAGCTACCAGCATGAATATTTTTATTCAGTACATTGCTATTTCCTACTTAAAAAACAAAACAACAAGAAAATTATCAGAAATAGTTCACTAATACACAGGTCACCCAGAATATGTAGCAGTCACCTGTAGCTGTAAATGCTGATTTCTATCAGTGTGTGTGTGCAAGTGTGTCTCTATATGTGTCTGTGTGTGTGTCTCTGTGTGTGTGCATGTGTCTGTCTCTCTGCGTATCTGTGTGTGTGTGTGTGTGTGTGTGTGAGAGAGAGAGAGAGAGAGAGAGAGAGAGAGAGAGAGATTTTTTATGCATTTATACTAGTGAAACAAAAGTTTCCATACAAGGTCTTATAAAACCATCATGGGTGTATTGTTAAACTACACAGGTAACAGATAGATAGGAAAAATTTGATGGAAAATTTGAACACCACAGCCTCAGTCATTGTTAAATAAAAATTATTCAGTAGATGTTTCTTTAAAATAGCAGGGCAAGATTTGTTTAAGAGTCTTGTAGTAAATGGGGCTGGAGAGATGGCTCAGTGGTTAAGAGCACTGCCTACTCTTCCAAAGGCCCTGAGTTCAATTCCCAGCAACCACATGGTGGCTCACAACCATCTGTAATGAGATCTGGTGCCCTCTTGAGGAAGAGACCTGGTTAGTCATCCTCATCAACTAAGACCACGAAACCCAATATGGACAAGTTCAACACAACTGCCCTGTACGGGCTGCCCATGCATGCTTCAGCATTGCCAGGGCACAAATTTCATTTCAATTTTATTCTTGAAGTAAATGAGAGAGAAGTATCAGGCCTGGAGAGATCCTTGCTAAGCTGACAGTAGGATTGTCTGCTAAAACTAGGCTCAGTAGCCAGGCCAGGGTCCAGTCAAGAAGGAGGCTGAAGGAACTTGACTAAAGTTTGGTCAAGGAAGGAGTCTACCCTCAGAGCAATGAGAAGACAGGCCTGTACTTTCAGCCTTGGCAAACCCGCCCAGCTGGGCAGCCTTGAAGCCACACCCCTTTAGGAAGACTCACTTTGTTATGGTCCCAATGACTTGCCCAGGCTTTCATTACAACTGAAAGCAGAAACTGAAGAATCTCCTCAAAACAAGTCTCAGTTTCCCAGAAAAGCAAAATATACCCCTTGAAATCCAGGCCAAGTCCATAGAGAGAATAAGAGAAAACTCCAGAAACCAGTTATGGGTTTTGGTTTGGTGAACCTGTGGGTCTCAGGTAGAGAAAGGGCAGAAGCCAGGCTGTTAAGTTGACCTTTGAGTGAGAAATGGCTTTCCTGAACATACGGTAGAGCTGAGCGATAGCCATGTCCCCTGACATTGCTGTTAACTCTAATTTTTAATACCGTGTCCCCCACATTGCCCTTTGCCATGCCCTTGTCCCCAGAGTTCTACTTTTTCTTTCTCTTTATTCTTTGTCCCATTTCCTACCTACCTCTCCCCTCTTTAGCTAGAATCTGTCCCTATAGCTTTGTGAATTCTTATTATTACTGTTTCAGGCTGGGACTGGAGGCTTTGAAGCCTGGCAAAGGGTTTGGGACTTAACTTTAGTTTCCCAATTTTTTTCACTTTTCCAGTGCCCCTCAGTTTTTATATGTACCAAGAAATTCACTTAATGATAAATCTATTAGTTTGCATTGCATTCCCAATAAGCCAATGATTGTATATATGTTTATATGTCATTTCACCCCCATAACACCCCAATGGAAGGTCTGTTGTAGTATGTTGTTGTATGTTGTAGTATGTAGTCTGTTGTTGTAATATGTTGTATGTAGTATGTAAGAGATGAGAGAACTGAGTTAGCAAAAAGGGAGGTCACGTATGCCTGGGCTTTCTGGGAGTTCATTTCAGTTTGTTGTAAAGGCTGTCCCCTTAATCATTGGTCTATGACAAGAATAGAGAATTTTAAGTCAAATTGCATTGCACCAGATGTATCTTCAAAGGAGATTATGTTTGAAATGGCATACTCTTTTCTAGAAGATTCTCCAAATTCAGAGCAGGAATTGGACAAGCTAGGGGGAAAGTCACCCCCTCCCCCACCCCCGCCCCCGCGAAGAAGTTACCTTCCTGGGTCAGGACTCACCACCACAAGGTCCGGCGATGTGGTCTACACCAGCAGAAAGGAGAACATGTCTAAGGTCTGATGGGTTGAGTCCTGGCAAACTGGTTTCTAGGTGCAGACAGTTCTATCTGTCTAAACATTAAAAATAAATGAGGAGTGATTCAGCTCACCTAGATCCCCAGAAAGTGCCCCAGATGGAGACTGTTGGCCAGTGCTATCGGCCTAGCCTGGGCTATGTAACTTTAGTGGGACAATAGAATGCATATCACCAGCTACTTTCCCTGGGGGGCATCATTAACCTGAAGTGGGGGTGGGAAGAGAGACAGTCTTACCTAGGTAATAAATCACCCGTTGTAGCTGCAGGTACCAGCATAAAAAGGTGTTAAGTGAGCTTAGCTTACACTTGGAAAACCTTGGCCCCTGTATTAAATGAAAAAGGACAGTTTCCAATTGGAAATGCAGTGTGGGGAGGGCCTTTTATAAATGTGGGGAATTTGCAATTTTATAATTCTTCAAACCATTCACCAATGTGACAACTTATGTAAACAAACCCAAGCTAAATGCAAGGAAATCAAACAGCTTTTTGGCTAGAAGAGTCAGAGCTAAAGAGGCATTGAGAATCCATGTAGTCTGACCTGAGGGTCTTACACCAGTGTCTGTGGTTTGAATCCCCTATAGGTGAGCAGTGAAGACCCTGGGCCAGCCCCACAGACTAGAGCTACAAAATGTCCCGCAGAGGAGCCAGCCTCAGCCTGGGCCCCATCCCCACCACCAGTCCCGACTTCTTCCTCCAAGGATGAAGAGGAGGAAGAAGAAGAAGGAGACAAAATCATGGCAGAACTCCAGGTATGTAGCTGAGGTGACTCCTGGCATTGGCTCTCTGAGTTCTCACCTGAGCTTCCCAAGCCTTGGAGCCCACAGGTTTGTTAACTGGACGGGGCTAGTAAAGGTCACTGGAGCTAGTATATGCTAATTGTGTCTTTTAATCCTGGCCTCCATTTTTCCAAGCTGAGAGCCAGCCACCTCTCTGGGCACCTGGAAGATGTGTAGATAGAGACCATTTTCAAAGCAATTCTGTAAAGTTTACATAGAAAAATCAGTTGCAGAGCTCCCTAGCTCTAAGTGATAGGAATAGTCTAATTTTTTTTCTATTTTCCTCAGCCTATTGAGAGTATTTTATTAGCGTTTTTGGTTTTGTATCTGTTTTTCTGTTTTTTTTTTTAATATTTACTGGCACAGCTCTCTGCCAGGACTGAGAATAGATTGCAGGGTCTATACCCAAGGCTCCCCCATGTCCCTGTCATGAATGTAACTCTTCCCTACAAGCATGTCCTGGGAACTCACCTCATTAGATACATACATAATTCCTAGACCAAATTCTGGATTTTTTTTTTGACTCGTACATTTTACAGACATTTTTGCTTCTGTGAGACTGGATCCTGTGTGGGGCTCCAAAACATGTCAGCCTCTCACCGCCATGTGGTTGGTGCAGCCCAGTGAATCTAACTTCTTCATGTGGAATGGAGAAAACATGACAGTTGTGTGATACTGGGTCTGCTCTGGTTTTCATCATATTTGTGGTGATAGCTGCCAAAATTGAGCTCCTTATAAGGAAAGTAGGACTCTAGAGTGTTCTGTTGGGTGGTGAACCCTTTGACCGCTCGCCCAAGCTCACAGATTGTCCTAGGTCAAGCCCTCCACCAAGCAGACTCCATGCATTCTTACAGTGGTCAGAAACTTCCTGACAGGAAACAGATTTATAGTTAGTAACCATTAGACTTTTGAATGTTCTAATCTTAACACTCCAATAGAAATCATATATTTGTCATAGATACTTGTAGCTACCATTTGCGATGACCTCCCCCATGTTTAGAGTCCTATGTCTTCAGTGTCTTCTGTGACGATCCCTTTCCAGGGTGTAGGGTATCTGATATCTGGCTTCTTGCTCTGTAAGTGGCTAATAATAGAGACTGAAATTCTCTAGCTCTGTTGGTCCAGTTAGTTTGCCTATGTGTGCTCTTGACTCAGACCCCTAGCATGACAAGGAGACTCTTCAGTCCCCTCTAAGGGTAGTTTCCATTAAACAGAGCTCTGTGTTCAGGTGACCCGGCATCAGAAGAAAATCCAGGCTTAGAAATATAACTTCTAACAGCTCAAAGGACACGGTCTCAATCGGCAGCCTGTAGATAAGTCAGGCATCTGTAGGACAAGCCAGGATTCACTGTCTAAGGAACAGATAGCATGGAGGGCAAAGATGACCAAAACAGAGAGACAGCAAGCATTGAAGGCAGAAGAGGGTCCCCATTGTCAGTCAGCTATGTCCTGATGTTAGGATAGATGCTAGAATGTTCACTTGGCAAAGTCACAAATTCTTCTTTCTGCCTACTGAGGTGTTTCCAGATGTCAAAATTTTACATAGAGAGAATACTAGGCAATTATTTAAGATTATTCACTTCAATAAGTTCTTTTTCATGCTAACTGCACATGAGAATGACTATAGCACTTGTGTGGAAAATGCCCTACAACCCAGACTCTTATTTGCTAGCTCTCTTGAGTGAGCCAGCAGCGCTGGCGCTCGGTTGTGCTGGCTGCTTGCTGCACAGCCATGCTTAGCTCAGGCTAAGCAGCAGTGGACTCCACAGTCACGGTGCCAAGAGACTCTCCTGATGTCCCCAACCCTGTCACCTGACAGAGCGAAGCAGTACTTCTGCTCTTTATTTATGAACTAGTCTCCCTGAACCTGCTCACAAGAGCCAGCTGCGGGCCCCACTCTGATGTCCAGAGCTTGGCAGCTCCTTCGCCGTTCAGGACCACATGGTGCTAAAGGCGCTCATGGCTTGGAAAGGAGCCACAGTGAGCATGGGATCTGCGACTGTTTCAGAGATGAACAGGTGTGCATTCTTTCTTTCTAACTTTAAAATGGCTCGTGAGTTTTTCTTCAATAAAGCTGATAAGAAATGAAGACCATAAAGATCTTTTCATCTTTCCTTGATTTGTTCATTTATTTGCCAACATAAAAATGTCAAGACAAAAAGCAACACTAAGTCAACTCAAGTGCACCAGAGAGCCTTTTTTCCCCTTTGATGCTAGATCCTGAGCCGAGTTTCATGCCTGCAAGCATGCACCTCTCGCTGAGCCGCATCTCCAGCCCAAGGGTATTAATAGTTTTTAGGGCTCTGTCCATTTCATCTTTATAAGGAAATTTTTTGTTTAGAGCTCAGCCAGGGACCAACTTGAGGACTTCTACAATACAGGATTTCAGGATGCTGCCTCCTAGCAGGAACCTGCATGCAGGACCAGGGTTGGGGACCCTGTGTCTTTGGATTCCTGCGTCTTTTCTGCTCCATACACCTGGGGATCCCTGTTAACCTCAGTATTTTAATTCCTTAGGCATTCCAGAAGTGTTCCTTTATGGATGTAAATCCAAACAGTCATGCTGAGCAGTCCCGAGCTGACAGCCACCTTAAAGACACTAGGCCAGGCGCCACAGTCCCACCCAAGGAGAAGAAGGTAACATGTGGCAGCTGTGAACTTACCACACAGTCAGACAGCCCTGCCCTGCTCTGCTACTAACACGGCACTCTTGCTCTTGACCTCTCGCACGTGGCCCTTCCTGTTTTGCTCTCTCTCTTGTCTTTTGAAACTAACAGAGAAACAGGTTTACAGTGAGATTAGAAATATCTGACTTGTTTCCAAAGTCAGAATTGTTCCCTGTGAGCACCACACAGCAGCATTTGCAAAAGCAAGACAATAGCATGCCAAAATAGAGAATGTATATGTTCCAAGAGTTTCGGTCCAACTCGTTAGAAACAGCAACAACAACAACAACAACAAAAACCCAGAAATAATAACTAAGTAAATGCAAGTTTTTCACATTTTCAACCTATCTCATGAAAGTTTAGAATCATAGAAGCACTGTACACACACTGAAGTATGCCAAACAGGATCCTTACAAATTATTGTCAATTTTGAGGTATATTTTTTTAAAATGAGTAAGTGTAGTTTTAATGCTAAAATAATATACTTGTGACTTCGAAGAGGCATCCAGGTTGTGTAGTAAAGCATCATCCATGCTGAAGAGAACGCTGGTGGCACCAAGGTCAGAGCTACAGTGTGTGAAGCTGAATCCAGCACCTGTGGTTTGGGGGCTCAGAGACATCTCATGTTAATTAAGGACAAAAAGTTGAACCAACTCAAGTCCTAACATTTCCCACCAGAAAACTTATATTTCAGGAATCAGGGGCACTATTTAACTTTCAATAAAGAGAAACAATCGTAAGAGGAAAGCAGCAAGGTGGCCTACTACCTACTCCACGTGGATTCCTTAGCTCTTACATAGGCAGACTCAGTGAGGTAAAGTATCAGACCACAGAGGGAAAAATCTAAGTCTTCAAGGCACCTGCTCAGCTCTGGCCTGCCGCCGTCACAGAGCCTTAGTGTGAAGTGATGTGCTGGTAGACAGATAAAACTGTCAGCAGGCAGAGGATGTCTTACACACCTGGAGGTTATTAGAGAATGACAGGCAAAGCTGTCTCACACAGAAAACTAAACCCATGATATCACCCCAGAAATAGGTTGCTTGTTCATTCTGTGTGTGGAATTTTCCTATATGGCTTTATTACTACTAACTTGTAGAAGGCCCCTGGCAAGGCCTGGTATGTTGTGTTTGGACCAATGTGGCCATTCTAGAACACTAACTAGAAACTTCATACCTCCCAAAGGTCTCCCGATAACCACAGTCTCATTGCGGACTTTTCTAATTGGCTCTGATATTGCCTGCAGTTCTTGCTTGAAGTTTGAAGTCCATACCTGTTGATAGCTCTGATTGGAAGCAAGTTGCTATGGGAATGCCAGCGGTCATTGTTGAGTGCCCAACACTGAGTTTGTTTGTAGGTTAGGCACTCATTTTGGATCATTAAACTCAATAGGTGAATCACTTCGTAATAGCCATAACTACCAGACTTACCCCCAGTTTCTGTCATTATTAACCTCTTTGTGGCCTGCTCGCCTGCCCTTCCATAACTTAAATGTCTTTCTCCATTGTTTTTCTCCCACCCTCATGAAGCTCCAGCCTGGTCCTTCACATTTACATGGCTTCCTCGTGACTGGGTCTCTATTCTACTTATTATCCATACACGTGGGGCTTGCTTCCCCAGCCATCTCTGCCATACAAATCCCGGGGCTTATAAGCAAATACTAAAGAGGGTGGTTGCCTTTCATGCAAAATTGTGACCATCCATGCCTGAGAAGTCACTGTCAGTTTCCAGGACAGCTATGACCAAGTTTCCCTGAAGTTCATGCGCTTGCTCTGATGAATCTATTCCTTTTTTTTTCTAGCCCATTGATAAAATACAATTATCTGTGTGAAATCTGAACTAGTCTTCAACTCAGCTACCTTCTGATGGAGCAGTCCCATTGCTAAATTGTATTCAAATATAAACATTACAGAAGGAGACTGGAAATATTTAGCAGTAGACATGGCAGATGCCAGTCCCACCCCTCTCCCCTCCTCTCCCACCCCTAGTAAATGGGCATGGCAGGGGACTTGAGCTTACACATAGCCAATCCTGTCCTATTGGGAGTAAACTTTTACTTGGATGCTAGTGAAATATACTAACTCCATGTTCGGAACTGAAAGGTTGGGCTGGATTGTCATTTAATATTCTTCTTAAAATCTTTTATGTGCTACGTTAGTTGCTTTATAATCTGAATTTAAGATCCCACAGAAAAACATGCATTCTATTGCAGCAGCAGTACTGCTCCATCTGGGGACCCCCATGGGGAGCAGGCACATAAACTGGAGGTGACTGGCGGCGGGTACACCTCGTTTTTTGTCTTTAATGGTGCTCCATGTGGTTAATGCTGACTTTGTTGTTTGTATTGTTCATGTTATCCCTTGAATGCGTGTGACTATTCCTTCCACTCAGAACCAGAGCAGTAGTGCTAACTGTGGCACAGCCTGGGTTACTGTGCTTTGTGATATTGTCAGTGCTTTAAACAAACAGCCATCACTGGGATTGTATTTCACCTTGTGACAGACATCACTGCCTCTTGGTATTCTACAGCTAGAAGGGCCAGCAGCAGCACTCTGAGAGGAGAATGGATCCTACTGTTAGGAATACGCAGGGCCTGGGGCTATTCTTCCAGTCAGGCTAGAACACAATGCCCTGAGATGAAATGCTCTGATTACCTGGACTCTCACTGCTGTTGGGTCTTTCAATCCTGAATCTTAGTGAGACCCCCATGAATATCTTTACATCTTAAAATAGAGAGAATAAAAGCTGCATCATAAAACGTAGAGAATGAAAATTGATTGTGACGTCACAGCTACCATCTTGGCCTCAGATACCTGCATTAGTTTCTCCCCCGCCCCCCCCCCGATTATGGTCATGCACCATGTAGCATAACATTTTGGTGAGCAATGGACCATGTCTACAGTGGTGATCCAATGAAGTCATAACTGGCGTCAATCATCTGCATCACACAGTTGTGCTAACGTGGTTTATGGTGGTCTAAACAGGTCTACTTGGTGCTGACGTATGAAAGAGACAGTAGCCTCTCCTGCCTGATGGGATAAGGATAATAAAAGCTGTCACTGGCGTATATAATATTCTATACTCTTCATCAGTGTCTTAGAGTAGACGTCTAGTTATGTGAAAGCCAGAAGTCACCATAACACAATAATCTGTGCTACATGGGCAGCAGCTTTATGTGCTAGTTTGTTGAATCTGTCATGAGCATCCTGAGGCCACACACAATGGTAGCCTGCACATCTGGTGAGCATAAGGACACACTAAAATGTTTGCACAACAGAATCACTCCATGACTCAATTGTCAGAACATGTCCCTGTCATTGAGGACTACATGGCTGCAAACTGTAGAGTATTATCACTGCAAATTTAGAGGTAATCACAATGGCTGTTACTAATTTGAATGTTATCTGAATACACTAATAACCTACAAAGACATTTTCAATCTGTCACTGGAGCGCAGAAAAAAATTTTTTTTTATCCCAGAGTATTAACAACCAACCCAAACAGAACTCCTTATGGGATGATGTCCATAAAAGAGTTGGAAGGGACATTTTAAAACTCTGCTCTTGTTCCTCAGTTTATAGGCATAGCAAAACCAAAACCTGAAGTATGGAGACGTGAAATAAAGGATGTATCCAAAGTCACGTCATTAAGAAAGAGTTGTATCTCAGAATCCTAGTCTCTGCTTGGCCCACACACCCCCCCCCCAGTGTGCTTCCTACAATTCTGGTAGTAGATTCTGCTAAGATCACAGACAGTGAGGAGTTAAAAAGAGAGTTGGTAACGGCTCCATTTATTCTCTTACCTGCTCCCACACAAAACTGGAAATCCTTGAATGTTCCACTAATGGAGACTTTCATCTTGTGCAAGCACAGGGCAGTTTTGAAGGTTGGAAAACAAAGCAGTCCCAGGTAAACAGAGCTGTGGGTTCGGGTTGGTGTGTAACACATACGCTTGAGCCACGCATGTTTGGAAACGTAATTAAACGATAGTGATAGTCCACTGTGGGCACATGTGGTTTTTGTGGAGTAACATGTCCTACACTATTCTACCAGAATTTGGAATTTTTCCATGAAGATGTACGAAAATCTGATGTTGAATGTGAAAATGGCCCCCAAGTGGAATCTCAAAAGGTGAGTTTGCCACATCTGGGTTCCAGCTGATGCCATGCAGTTTAATTACCTACCCTTGCAGACCCTTTTCTGATTAATGTGTGTGGTTTCCTTTCTCCACTTTGCCTCTCAGGTTACTGCAGGGGCTCTGAGACCTAGTGGCCCTCCCAAGTGGGAAAGACCAATGGTGACTAGTATGCCTGACACATCAAGAACACCAGAAAGTAGAGGTGACAACTTCATGGAGGAAAATTCCACACCCAATAAGAATGTATTCAGAGACAGTAGAGATTATTCCCAGAAAAATATGGCTAAGGTCAATTTCAATTTCACTGGCATGAATTCGTTAGAAGGTGAAATCCACAAAGGCCCTAAGGTCTCGGGACTACAGTGTGCTGTTCCTGACACTGAGAATCAGAAGGCAAATTATGGAAAGACAAAAGAGACAGGCCAACTAGGACAGGAAAACACAGATAAGAGTCACGTTCCTCCACGGACTAGATCAACAGAATTAAGTATTCATGATGTCAAAGCACAAGATCATGATGTTCTCATGACAGATCTTGGACAAGTTGTCCTGAGATCCAAGGTGGGTAGGCACACTAATATGAACACTAATGAAGATGGAGAATCAACTCCCAGTTCTCCCAGTGAGGAACACCCAACCACTGATAACATTGCCTTCATGATCACCAAAACCGCTGTCCAGGTTCTATCCAGTGGGGAGGTCCATGACATTGTGAGTCAAAAAGGACAAGATGTACAGACAGTCAATATTGATGCAAGAAAAGAGGCTACCTCTCAGCAAGAAGGGACTGAAGGCGAAGAGCCAGTCGTGTGCCTAGACAAGAAGCCAGTTATCATCATTTTTGATGAACCCATGGACATCCGATCCGCATATAAGAGGCTTTCCACCATCTTTGAGGAATGTGATGAGGAATTAGAGAGAATGATGACAGAGGAAAAGATAGAGGAGGAAGAAGAGGAGGAAAGTGGAGTCCCACCCTCTTCCCACATGTCTCCTGAGCAGATTGACTCAGAAAGTGGTAGGAGGGGACAGAAGGCAGAGACACAATCACAACCCCACTCTGTGTCAGCAGAGACACAGACTCCAGGAGGGCAGGAAGTTCATAAAGCTGAGCAGAGAAAACTTAGCGCAGAAGATTCTCCAAACTCGGGACGCAAGTGTGACATGACTGACGACCAGTTCGAGAGCCCCAAGAAAAAATTTAAATTCAAATTCCCTAAAAAGCAGCTTGCTGCTCTCACTCAGGCAATCCGCACAGGAACTAAGACGGGAAAGAAGACCCTGCAGGTGGTGGTCTATGAGGAAGAGGAAGAGGATGGCACTTTGAAACAGCACAAAGAGGCCAAGAGGTTTGAAATCAACAGGTCACAGCCCGAAGATGCCCTGAAAACCATGACCAGGAGACAAGAGCAGCTCAGTCTTGAAGGCACATCTCCGACTTCAAGGACGGATGAAATTAGGAAAAATACTTACAGAACACTGGACAGCCTGGAGCAGACCATAAGGCAACTTGAAAACACCATCAGCGAAATGAGCCCCAGGGCCCTAGTTGATACCCCATGTTCTTCCAACAGAGATTGTGGTGCAAGCTCGCCCCACATAGCCCAAGAGGTCTCTCCCCGGGCCTTGCTAGTTCTGGATGAAGTGCCCCCTGCCCCAGAGCCCCCCACGTCCATATCTTCAGCTTCACGTAAGGTATATTGGTCTGTGGAAAGTGGAAAAATCCAGCTGCTTCTTAAGCCTGTCATAATCACAGTAGCAAAAGGTGTCTTGTGATTTAATCGCTTCCTTTCAGGTGGCTCACGGTTTTTTTGTCTATTCGTCACGTACCCGTCTTTCCTCCCTTCTCCGTCGCCTTCCAAAAACAACCGGCAACTAGGTGTCTAACAGCTAATCAATTCTGTTTGTGCCTCTGTTGCTGATTGGTGTTGGGTCCGTATCAGGAAGCTGGGTCAGCCGTGTGCTGTTGATACTCACATTAAAATCCAATTGATCGGTAGTGAGCTGTTGATTCTGTTTGATTCTTCTGATTAACCCAGTTGGTGTCTTCTGGGTCTGTGCTGCATGTAGGGCGCTAGCTTTTCCCTTGGCCTTCCCTGCACCTAGAGGGGCAGCCTCAGTAACTATCTGCTCACCTTCTTCTCTTTGTCCCCCTCCCTCACCGGTCCTCCCACAGGGCTCCAGTACCACCCCACAGACAAGCCGGATGCCAGTCCCCATGAGTTCTAAGAACAGACCCGGAAGCCTGGATAAAACCAGCAAACAGTCCAAACTGCAGGATCCCCGCCAATATCGTCAGGTAGTTTTACCTTAAACCAAATTTTGGATGGACACTGTTGCAAATTAAGAAGCCAGTCGCTGACTTAGTTTATACCAAATACTGTGTTTTCTTTGTGAGATATCATTTACGTAGACATTCTGGATCTGGGGGCATGAGAAAAATCTAAAAAGAACTGTGTTAAACTTTTCACCACACTCTTGCATGCTTACAATAAAACGTCTTTTCCTTCGTGACTCCAGACCTTAACTGTTAACACATGGTGCCAGGCCAGTGGCGGTTTCTTTGGTGAATGTAGTTCTTATCAAAACCTCTTGGGAAGCAGAGACAAACCAACCTGTCATTGATCTGCTCTTGAGTCACCACTACTAACATCTGTGTTGACTGCTTTAAAGTCACATTAACACTCCCACATTAAAAGCACACTCCCACTCCCCACCCCAACACCAATCCCCATGCATGGCCAACCGGCACTGCTGATGCCTGTGGAATGCGTGATGTGTGGTCTCCCTTTCTGCCGCTTCCATTCCCTCTTTGCTATGTGCATGGGGTGGTTTCTGCCAGGTCCAGATAAGCACAAAACGTAGCTCAGGCCATGACTGTACCTTGTTTTTCTTGTGCTGAATGATTCTCTGAAGGGCTGTGTTGCCAGGCCCTGTATGTTGATGGTGTTGCCAGCTTTCTGACCGCGTGTCTCCCACCATCTTTGTTTGCAGGCTAATGGAAGTGCTAAGAAAGCTGGTGGGGATTGTAAGCCTACTTCCCCCTCCCTACCTGCTTCTAAGATCCCAGCCCTTTCTCCCAGCTCTGGGAAAAGCAGTTCTCTCCCCTCTGCTAGCGGTGACAGCTCTAACCTCCCCAGTGCACCTGCTACTAAACCATCAATTGCTTCTACCCCTCTCAGCCCCCAAGCAGGACGGCCCACTCACTCCACCTCCCTCATCCCCTCTGTCTCTAATGGCTCCTTAAAGTTTCAGAGCCCGCCTCATGCAGGTAAAGGCCATCACCTTTCATTTGCACTGCAGACTCAAAATGGCCGAGCTGCCCCTACTTCCTCCTCCTCATCCCCTCCCTCCCCTGCCTCCCCCACCTCCCTGAATCAAGGTGCCAGGGGCGTCAGGACCATCCATACTCCTAGCCTCGCCAGCTACAAAGCACAGAACGGAAGTTCAAGCAAAGCCACCCCGTCCACAGCAAAGGAAACTTCTTAAAGGCCAGATCCTATTAGGCACGAGGTGGAATCACATCCTTGTTTCTAATTTTTAGCAGTCTGGAACAATTGTTTCCACAAGAGAATGTACCATATTGCTGTACTGTCCAAGGCTTCATGCAAAGTGTGTGCTAAACACTGAGTTAGTTCATAGGTTGCAGTCAAGCTTGTTTTCCCCACTCTGTTGCTGTTGTAATTACATAGTGATGACTGTCTAGATTCAGTACCTATTAAATGAAGAAAGCATGTGCTATTAACCAAGAGAGTACGGCAAGAGTAAGGAGACTGTGAGGCGAGCTGTACTACGCATGTAAAACATGTATGATTCCAGAGTTTTAGTATGTTTTGTATAAAAATATTTTTCATTACAGAGACTAGAGGTGAACAGAGAGATACACAAGTGTGACTATATAAATTGTAAAGCATATATTATGATATTTTCTTTTATTTTAGTGTTATTTAGCTTTATTACAGATTTCTATTTTTGTCAAAAGCTTCATGGTTCCTTTCAAGATCTTTTTTGCCAAAACATTTTGATACTACAGCATTGTACATTTGAAAGTAGCATGCTAGACTCTAAGCCAGTGCGCTTCTGCACAGCCCGTAGGACGGCATTCAGCAAACTCTTGTACTGCCATCGGAAGTATGGATGACAATTTGCTTGCCCAAGCAGGTTTGCTTTCTTTTTCTTTGCCTTCTTTTTATTTTCTTCTTCCTTTTTTCTTTAAAAAATATATTATTATTCTTTAGTATTTTTTGTTGCAGTATCTTAACCCCTTTTTATGTTTTCCTATACCTGGTAACCCACACTATTACATTGTGGATTTTAAAACGTACACTTCTGTACAGTTCTGTACACTGAGGAGATTTTGTAAATATATAAATATAAACAGACATCAAAATACTGTATGTGACAGCACATGGAGTAGTTTTCCCACACCAAAGTTAATTTTTATGCATGCTTAAGAGTCTATGTTGGGATGGGCAGAAATGGGACTACCCATCCATTTTTAAAAAGCTACAAGTTTGCACAGCTCGAGTGGTTTTGTAAATAACTGTATTTGTATAACACAGCCATGTAACATACAGAACTGTAAGCAGAGACCTTGCAAAACTAAATAAAGGGCTGCATGCTTATGATTTTTTGTACCTTGTCATTGTAACTAACTACTTCCTAGTCAAAGAGCGTGTAGGTATTGGCACAGGGTCTCGGCTTTGAGGGCGTTCTGGGTGCAGTGCTTCTCTGAAAGCTCGGCGTAGCTAAGGATGAGCTCCTAATAAACTGACAGTGTGGTTGTCTGAATTCATTTGTGGTCTCACCTTTCTCTAGGGCTTCCTGGGGTTTGGCTAACAGACCATAAACCCGACACAAGTTTGCGTGCTCATTCATCAGAGGGGTTTTTTGCTGCTTTCTTGATTTTTTTTTCTCTTAATTTCTAGTAAAAGTAAAAAGAAGATGCTTTTATGACTTGGTTCGAGTGGGTGTGTGTGTGTGTGGTGTGTGTGTGTAGTTTTTTTTGTTGTTTTTTCTTCAGTTCCCAATTTTGAATTTTTTAAATTGTTATTTTATGTATATGGATATACATTAATTCCTGGTGCTTGTGGTCAGAAGAGTTGTGTCGGATCTCTGGAATTGGAGTTATATCTGGTTGGAAGCTTCCATGTGGGTGCTAGGAATCTAAAGAAAATGTACATGCAACACAGCACGTTTTCATTTACAAAGACTGGAAAGAAGATGGAGGGGAGGGCTCAGTCAGGAAAGTGCTTGCCCTTGTAAGCATGAGGATCCTGAGTTTGATCCTCAGAACCCACAGAAACAGCTGAGCAGAGCGGCATTGCCCTTCTATTCCAGCACTGGGAATGAGACAGGCAGGTCCTTAGAGCCTGGCTGCCAGCCCAGCCTAACCAGTTCCAGGCCAGGAAGATGCCCTGAGGAACAGCACCCGAGACTGACCTGTGGCCCTGATATGCATGCATGCACATACATAAATGTAGACACATATACACACACAAACTGGCAAAGAGTTGTTAATAATAAAAATTCCCAGATTCCACAAACAACTTTAGGAACCTGTTCACCCTTATTTTTCACATCAAAAAATATTTAACTTGTTGGTTAGATGTAAAAAGCTAATACTGTCACACTTTACAACACCCTGCTGTGTGTCCCCAAGCCTCGGGTCTCCTGAATATCATGCCTACGGGAGAAATACCTTCTGAGTCCTCTGCTCACGGCAGGCGTGGCAGTCACAGGTTCAGACGCACTCGGGGAAGGTTTTCAGTGTGCGTGATTCCAGCATTCCTATTCTGTCCAGAAGTCCCATAATCTCAACAAGCGTTCATAGACAATACCTGCTCCTAGCATTACAATTGTTCTGTGTGACTAGTAGCTAGCTAATTCATGCTGGTGTGCTCATTCCTGTTTATGGCCATGCTGGGAATTTTTGCTTAAGCACCTAACCAGCAGGTTGGGGTTCAGTTTGACATCAGACTTCCCAGAGCTCTGGCAGAGTCCTGCGAC
Source organism: Ondatra zibethicus (assembly GCA_004026605.1). Taxonomy (NCBI): domain Eukaryota; kingdom Metazoa; phylum Chordata; class Mammalia; order Rodentia; family Cricetidae; genus Ondatra; species Ondatra zibethicus. The sequence continues at coordinate 80,745 of PVIU01006700.1, forward strand.
TCATGGTTCCTTTGAGCCAGTGTCAGACAGGCAGGAGCAGATTCCCTGGACTGGAGACCTCTCAAGACTGACCCAGAACAACTCGCTGCCTGCCTCTTCCATCAAGGGTGATGAAGCTCCTTCTCTCTTGCTGTGAGGAACAGAGCCCAGGTATACGCAAGCTGCCCATAACCACGCTTGGCAAAATGGCAGCAGGCAGAAATGAGTTGACTCGACACTCATCTCTAAGTGTGACCTAACTTGAGACCCAGTTTTACCCGGTCACCCTTAACTGAGTTAAGATCCCCTTCTCTTCTAGTTGGTTCCTCACCTCATTGGCCACAAACCCAACACACCCTTCAGCTGTTAACCGCAATCAAACCTAATGGTTAGCACCCAAGACCAAATGGTTTCTACTTCACATGAGTCTTCTTTACACCAGCCAATCTCTCCGAAGGCCAGGGAGCAGGCATGAGGACCTAATAAAGCCTTGTCCTCTCCACCAACCTGCTGACTGAGCTTTGTTCTGTGCCCACTCACCATCCTCTTGGCCCCACCCCATCAGCACTCAAAGATCCTTAAATAATAGATTGCTTCACTTTGCTGTATTTTGTGTTTAAGTTCTTGCTGCATTGCATATGCCTATACACCCTGACCTAACAGGCCGTCCTCAACAGGGGCTGTTTGGTTTAAGGACACTCCAGTATAGAGATCTCAAATTCAAAACAGAATGCATACAGTGAGGCTCACAACTGCACCTTGACTATTATAACATCTAAAGTGGGTGAGGGGTGGCAGCAAAACAGCTGACTTCTCAGGTTTTGTTAAATTACAAATATATATTTGCTTAAGAATCATTTATGGTTGCCATTAATCTAACAAGTCTCCGCAATCTGACAAAGATTCTTAAATAAGCTAAATGGACCCAGCTAGATGCTTCATCTGGTAAAGGTGCTTTGAAAACCTAATGCCCTGAGTTCAATACCCAGTACAGGGATGAAGACGGAAGGAATGGACTGAATCAACAAAAGTTGTCCTTTTACTCTGCATGGCCTTTTCACACTTGCTGAACAACACATAACTCCACTGAACCAGTTTGGGGGAGCTCTGGGGGCTGGGGAGGTAACACTGTGAGCACAGTTTGGTTTTCTCATCTGTTACCACATTATAGCAATGGGATTCAACTCCTAGGACTGGGATTAAATACAATACAGCAGTTAAGACAGAGCCTAACCCATCTTGAGAACTTAGAAAAGATTAGACTTATCGTTAACAATTTCGATGATACCTGTGGCACTGTCTGGCCCCTAAGAAGTTTCTAGTCTAATCAGGAGATGGGGGTGAATCCTAGGAAGGACAAAATGGGGCAGCAGGGAAGTCAGAGTCATCCAAACAGAAGCCACAAAGTTCTGTTCTATGACTTCAGGGAGATGGTGCCATTTGGCCCTTTTGGGGACAATATAGAACATACTTCCTTGGCACCAAAGGAGATGCTTGACTGGTACATTGCCCATGACTAGAATCCTTACACAGGCATGGAGAAATACTGATACTCTGGGGACCTTGGCTGCAAAAATGTAGTCCTACAAAGCTAAATTCTCAGGGCAGGAGTGCCCAGCCCAGGCTACTCCGCATCCCCCAGTGTTGCCCATCTCTAGGAGGACTGCCAGAAGCAAGACCTCTGGGCACTGGAGCAGGTTGCAAACCCTTCTTTGAACCAGATTTGTAGGTAAACAACCATCTTCCTGGATGTCCTTACAGCACTAGCCAGCTACCTTGGAGCTCCGTAAATGCTAATACACCGGAGCAGCCCCACAGCCTTTGGGAAGACACAGAAATTGGGGAAACAGTACCAGTTAATACCATAGAAGCTAGTCTCTGTACATGTGTCAGTAACACCAGCCAGGGAAAGACCTCTAGCCAAGCCCACCGTCCAGCCTTTAATCTGCACTGCAGAACAGAAGACAGGTATCCAAGCTACTGACTTTGAAGTATGACATTGTCATCCACGACGTGTATGCTCAAGAGCTGTGCAATTGAGTAAAAAAATACATAAAACTCTCAATGCTTTGAGTAAGTTGACAATTATGTGTTGGGCCACACTCTTGGGTCCTGCCCCAACAACAGTTCATGCTGCCCAGCTTAGAAGCAAAGTCTCACTCGACAGGCTGAAACCAAGAGGGCTAAGATGTGTTCCATAGAGTCTGTCCAAAAAGGCAGCGGCCCTATGCTGCATACCTTAAATTTACACAAAAAGCTCAATGTTCAATTGCCTGAGATTTTCAGGGATTCCTTAGACCATGAGTCTGTGAACATAGCCAGAGTAATGGCCATCTGTCATCTATTATGAGCCAGGCATGATGCTTCAGGGGCTTAGATCCACTGCCTCTCCAACCTCAGCCATGGAATCCCCCATACAGACACCGACCTCTTTCCCCATCTCACTGTGCCCAGGCAGAGGCCTGTAGGGGGCAGGCCAAGTGGGGCAGAGCTTGAATGTTTTGCATGGGGGTGGGACTGCTCATGGCTCCTCTTTGGAAGGCATCACTGTTGACAGGCATTTTCCATTGCTTCATCAAACAAACAAGCACGCTGTAGAAACGCAGTCACTGTAGGAGTTATTAGATTTCAAATTCTGGCATCTTCCCCTTCAGAAAAAGGGCAAGTGGCAAGAGTCTCGCTTGCCAGGCTGACATTGTAATCAGCTGTTAATTGTTGGGAGGGAAATGAGCTGGGTACAAATCTGGGCTCACAACACAACTCTCCCCAAAGCATCATGTTGGCATCTGAAACTCCAAGGTGCTGGATGGGGACCTCTTCCCAGGGCTGGTCCTCCCTGCTGTAGCCAACATTTCCGGGTCCTAACCAACAGAGGAGTCCTCTGGCTGATCACCATATGGTGAAGAGCTTTTGGTAAGTGCCTCCTGAAAGGGATTCTGGGGTCTTGGCTTTGAAACTTGCCAGGTATAAATTTGTGAAGGGGCCCACTGAGAGTCTTTAAGATGAGAGAAGGAATCTTAGTTCTGTTGCATATAAGTTCTCCTTGTAAATGGTTTTGTATGAGGAGAAACCCTTCGGGGCATTTCTACCCATCCACCAGTGTAGCAAAGTCCCCACCTGGCCCGACCTCTGTCACAGGCATAGGTGACCTATGTCACCTGAGGCGGAATTCAGCCTCAGGTGAAAATGCATTCAGACCAGGCCCCAGACTCAGACGTTGTGAATGCCATGTGTTGTGACTGTTTTGCCAAGAGTGGACCACTGTTTAAAGGGTCAAACAAAACAGATGCCAGTCCCCCCGGTTCCACACATCACCGGAGACTAGATTGCTTAAAGGTGACATGAATTTGGCCTCTGGTATTTGGTAATTACAAACACGGTTTTCATTTCTTAAATGCCCAACAGAGGGCAGCATGGTCCTACCAGGCAGGGGCCATCCTTAAGCAAGCTTCTAGCATCCCTGACTCACTAAATACCACTTTTACCTTCGGTGCTGACGAGACAACGCTCTCCACAGTTCCGTCAAGTCGCCCCCGTGGACCAGTCCTGTTCTCCTCCTCCACTTCTTCACAAGCCCTTTATCCTCGTGCGCTCTCTCATAAAGCCTGATAGACTGGTTAGCCACGGAAATCCAGCCTCTGGGCACCTGGGCGGGGGGCTGAGAAGCTGAGGAAAGGCGAGGTGGAACCGTTGCCAGGCTGCCAAGACAGTGAAAGACAGAGAACAGTGAGAGGCACCCAAGAAAGCCCGGTATAAGATATTGGAGGTTCGGGGGCAGCTTCTTGAAGTTGAGGGCGTTGCCCTCCTGGAGGGCTGAGGAATGCTGCCACCTGAACTTTCCAAGGCTTGAACTCAAAAGGAATGAAGAGGAGGTGTTTTCTCAACCTTCCAGGTCACTCTTAGAGGGACAACAGGGCTGGAAGGTACCCTCTCCTCCCAGAAAACTCAGAGGCAAATGCAGATGTCACTGCTGCCACACTGCTTTCCACAGGAAGAACTTGGTTCAGCCATCAATTGGGGGTAAATGTGTGCACCCCACCTCCAGCTTCTCAGCTGTTATTTTACCTACTTATTTACTTAGAAGCAGGGATTCCATTTATAGCCCAGGCTGTCGTCAAACTCCTATCTTCCAGTCTCCAGAGTGCTTCAGTTGCAGCTGGAGTGCCCCCATGTCCTGCCCAACTTTATAAAGTCAGTTTATAGCCACCTGATGTGTTATACTCCTGGTGCCTTTGGGAGTTGCCCTGGGTTTGGCTACACATGGTGCTTTCTTTGCGATGCCAGTTCATAGCATTCAGGTCCCTTTGCTGGTGAAATTAAGACCTGGCCTTATGAAAGCACAGACCTGGGTCTTTGTTGGTCTCCAGAATGTTCCTAATACTTAAGTGAGGCATTTTAACTGTGTGGGTACCAAAGACTGTACTGTGTGGTCAGCAGCATCATAGTGATGGGCCCCGCTTGGTGCCTCCTTGCTTCTGTGTAACGTGCTCCTAACCCTAATGGGGAGGAGCCCCTGCGGATGTGGTGCAGGCTATGGGAGAAAGCTGAGGAAACTGTCTTAGCTGCAATTGTGTGGCTCCTGTCAGGAGGGTGACACAGTTTCTCTGGTCACCAGGTCACATCAGTGTATGTGACGCAAGGCCAAAAGCCATCCTCAGTCTGTCCCTTGCTCAGAAGGGGTTGGCTCTTTCCATCAGCCCCTCTTCTTCGTCTTTAACACCACGTAATGTAGACTGGGCCCAACAATGTTTGGCCTGGTGGCTTCAGCCCATTTTCCCAGCCCCCATTCTCCTTGGGATTCTGTCTGCACACTCAGCCCCCACCCCCAGCTCCTCAGCCGCGCTCACCGGGCTTCTGCAGTTGCCGCTACCTCAGAAGTTACTGCAGTCTCTGTTTCTTCTGTCATTGTCTTTAGCTTCATGGAAAGCCATTGCCAGTGATTGTTCTGGACTTAACAGAACAGAAGCCCTTTCTGTACTGACACAGGGGAGTGGCAGCCTTAGTCTTCCAGTCTTAGCAGTCAGAACATGTTTGCATGATCTAATGGCTCAGTTGACGAGCGCAGGGCACGCCATCTCTCTGCAGAGGACACTGTATATTTTTCAGGAGTATCATCTACTTAGTTGATTATTCTAGTTTGGATTTGCTTGGTTTTGTTTTGAGCCAGCATTTAAAGCACCATCCGGTGCTGTCTTTTCAACAGACTGGATCTAAGGGTGCGCATTGGATTGAATGTGACAGATGGATTAGAGCTGGAGGCTTTCCTAGAGCTACAAAGAAGCAAAGTGTACCTTCGATAGGCCAGTCTCCTCTTTTGGCCAGCTTGCCTTCCCGGGTTTCCAACCCTTTCACATGAGTACCCAGGCTAGTCCTGGGGCTCCAGCATCTCTTTTCTCCATGATGGTAGTCTCCTTTCCAGGCTTTTCTCTTCCTGAAAAGTCCATGGTTGCACCTGATGTCAGCTTGAGGAAGCCTTACCTGGACAGGGAGCGAGGAGGACATGGTTCTGGGACAAACACATCATCTGCTACAGTTGTCATCAGACTGTCTTTGTCTTGACAACTGAATAGGCCCAGAGGAGAAGGTCCTCACCAGCTCTACAGTTCTGCAAGGATAAAAAATGCCCTGCCACTGACATCTCAAAGAGAGATGGCATTAACTTCCCCTTTTGTCTAAAAAGCCTCAAAGGAGACACTTCTAATGCAAATTAGGTATTCCTGCCCCAAAGATGCAGTCTGGCTTCGGCTCACCTTCAGTCTCTGTGCCAACAATTCTTCTAAGACAAGCCCACACCACAAGCAGCTTCCTCTGCCTGTAACGTTCTCACCATCTAGGCCCTCTTCTGCATCCTAGTGATCCCTCTGGCCTTGACTCAGATGCTGCCCCCTCGAGGAAGTTTGGATTTGGGTCCCTGCTTAGAAGCACCCCTCTTTCATACCAGCCAGAGAGACGTGTCTGAGACAGTCAGTAAACGTTTTCCAAGTACAGGAAGGCAGTCTACATGCAACAGACAGCAGAGGGGCTAAGAGCAGAGCCTGCTACAAATCCTTTGACACCATAATGTTCTGCTGTTGGGCAGCTTTCCTGTTCCTGCAATTCAATGCTCAGGGAATCTATATTATTAGGCAAAGATTGCTTATTGCTGCCCCCTGGTGCTCATGCCTGAAACTTTGAGCACCTTGCTGTTCAGATTCTCACTTGCAACTTTTGATATAGTTACAAAAGTGTTTACCTGAGCAGCTCGTGCAGCCAGGATGCTGGGCGAAAGTGGGAGGCAGGTGGCGCTGTGTTTAACCCTGCAAAGTACTCACTGCCTTCTATAGTTCCTAGTGGAGAGGGGTGGGATCAAGTAGGACAGAAAATTAATGTTCCCTTCAGGCACAGGGTGACACTTACAGGGTAGCATCTCTGACAATGAAATCCTAAGGGGTCAGCTGCAAGGTGGAACCCCCATAAAGGGCAATTCCTTCACGGGCAGGAACTGTGCAGGAAATGTGACCCAGGTCCTCTGCCCACTCTATGTTTCTTCATGAACTCGCTGCTCTTTTACACATCGCTGTGGAATTTCCAGAAGTCTTGCTGCCCACTGCAGGGAACAACTAGAAATTATAAACTCCTATGTTTAAAAACAATAACAAAAGTATGCTGCAGAAGTTAGAGACAAAACTCAGTGGCAGAGCACTTGCTGATCATGGTCAATGCCCTGGGCTTAAGCCTAAGTATCACACACACACACCCATCCACATGCACATAGGAGTGCACACACATGCAAATATGGCACAGGGACTGAGGGGCCATGACAGGTGAGCTAAGCCAAGCAATGACTTTACTCAGAAAAGCTGGTCAATAAGCAGTCAACCAGGCGGTGGTGACACACACGTTAATCCCAGCACTTGGGAAGCAGAGGCAGGTGGATCTCTGTGATTTCAAGACCTGTCTGGTATAGTGAATTCCAGGACAGCCAGGAATAAACACACAGGAATGCTGTCTTAAAAAACCAAAATAAAAAATTAGAAAAAATACAGAAATAGATTACATCACTGCCTGTCTATTTTATCTACATTTGGAGCTAAGCCTCTGAAGAGCCCAGCTGACTCACTTAGCCTGAATACTGTGTTTTCACATGAGCATCTGAGTCTATTAGATTGCTGTGGCTTCCATACACACCTAACATAACCTACGGGAATAACAATAATGGCTGACAATATCAGCGGTCTCACGGTCCCTGGCGCCACTGCTTCTGGTCCAAGATGACACAGACCGTCATGTCAGCAGGAGCAAGTAGAGGTCTGTCAGGAGGCAGCAAGAAAGAAGAGACAGAGAGCTGGGGAGAGTTTCTGAACCCACATCTCCCTCTAGCTAGCTCCGCCTCCTAAAGCCTCCCTAACCTCCCAAAACAGTGTCACCAGATGGGATCCAAGTGTTCAAAACAACCTCTGGGGACACTTCATTTCCAAACCACAGCATCATGACATCAAATCCTGAGAGGCGCCCGGAATGGCAGATCATTCAGAAGCCCTGAGCTTTCTCTAGATGTGCAAGTGCAAAGTCCCTCCTCTAATATCACTTGTGCAGTTGGTATTTGGGGTCTGAGGACAAGTTTAAGTGTATCCCTGTCACACCTCTCCCTGCCAGATTCAACAGGTCATGCCATTTCCCATTTGTGGTAAATGTGAACTCATCAGGAAACTAAGGCTTGCTGCTCTTTGCTGTCTGTCTGTCCCTTCTGTTCTGACTCTGACGGTTCCAGATTCTGTCTTCATGCACAAATGCAGCACATTGCCTTCCGAGTGTTAGAGCTTGGGGGTGGCCCTTGCTGTCCCCAGAAGCCATCTGTAATAATGGGTGTATGCTACTAAAACTGGAGAAATTGTCTTCACTGACTGATAATCCTCCTGTTTCACCAGCCCAGCCCCATAGAAGACATTTAATGATTCCTGGAGATACTGTGGGTCCTTTGGCTGTCCTCTGCTTAGCAGGGCTTTCTGATTTACTCAGGCCACAGAATGTGATGGAGTGTCATGAGGGAGGAGTGGGGGTACCTAAGATGTTCTGATTTACTTGAAAATGTGTTGAGCTTTCATGTCTACCTGATTCTGAGAGACCTTGTCATTTTTGTTTTGTTCATTAGTTTTGTTGTTGTTGTTGTTGTTTTGAGGGGAGAGATGACTGCCACTGGTCCACAGGAGATACTAGTGGCATGGTACCTAGAGGTTACTAATTCTGAGGGGCAGCCCTGTTTACCTCAATATGAGTTGCACTCTTTCATTTTGGGTTGTGACAGGAAATAAAGATATACAAATTCAGATGTCATGGCGTATAAGATCTGGCCTCTCAGATAGCTCAGAATGGGAAGAGCATGACAAAGGCAGGATTTTCAATAGTGGCTCTGAGTGAGAATAACTCTGGACTTCAAAAACTCCGCCAGTCAGTAACAGCTGGATGTGTGCAGCTGCCCTGACCATCAGAGCATGCATGCCCCTAACCTGCTATCCCAGGTGCCTGAGAAAGGCCCCTCTTAACAGGATCAGTGCCACTCGGGCTTGACACATCCATTGGAAGGAATGTGAACATGGTTCTCCCCAGGCCTGGCCAGGTGTTCACAAAACTCCTCCAAACTGAGAATCCTTGATGTTGATTTCCAAGTGTCCCTGCCCCTAGGAGGCTGTGAAGGACAGTGTCCCTCTCGTGTCCCTAGAAGCTCCTACAGACACAATAGCTGAGGCTAGACTGCGGTCTTTTGTCCCTTCCACCCCACAGGCTGCTACAGTTTGCTGGCTCTGAACATCCACTGGCTTCCAAGCAGGCGGCTCATCTTAACCTGTTCAGGATTGCTATCAAACGGCCTACCTTACTCTGAAAGTCGATGCCCATGCACTTGATCGGGTTCTGCACTGCTCAATTTCAGTCTCCACAGTATTTTATATATTGGGCTAGAAAGAACATCTTAGCCCTTCCCATCTCTTAATGTCCACCTGTCTCCGTTTTCTCATGTACCTTGTTTGTTGGTTTGTTTGCTGATACAGTGTCTTTCTCTATAGCCCTGGCTGCCCTGGAACTTCCTATGCAGATCTGGCTGGCCTCAGACTCACAGAGATCCATCTGCGTCTGCCTCCTGAGCACAGGATTAAAGGCAAGCATTACCATGGACAGCTTCTTGTTCCTATTTTTAACAAAGGATAGAAATAAAATGCTTATTTTTTTAATTTTTAAAGTGAATTTTTAACAGGGATGAAATTTTTTGTCTTTATCTTTTTATCTTTGCATCCTCCCTGCTTCCCAAATTCATGTTTTAAAATCCTAACTCTGGGGGCCGGAGAGACTGCATAGCTGTTAAAACCAGGTTCTGCTTGTGCGGAGGACTTGAGTTTGGCTCACTTGTCGTTTGAGCTGAGGGTGGGGCTCTGAAGCCTCTACCAGCACAGGCATTCCTGTACACAGAGATGAGACAAATAAAAATAAGAAAATTTTAAAAAAGGAAACATAACCCCAATGAAATGGTATTAAACAAAGTGATTAGATCATGACCACAGAGTTCTCCTGAGTGGAATTACCACCTGTATACAATAGACTCCAGAGACTTCATTCTTCCCAACAAGATGATCTCAGTGTAGATCAAGTGAGCAAGTCCTCACCCTCAAATTTGCCAAAAGTTTTATCTGGAACTTCCTCCATCCAACACTGTGAAAAATAAACTCTTGTGGTTTATAAGCCACCTAGTCTATGGCCAAAGACAACAGAGTGTGCCATAGCAAAATCCATACAGCCATAGGAATATCGGAATTTTAAAACTGGCTCCACTTGACATAAATGAGGCTTTGAGTCAAGTTTTTAGGAAGTGTATCATATGCATGAGCACACAAGGCCCAAGTGTAACAAAGCCCAAGTATAACATACATGGGCACACAAAGCACAGGTGTGACACACACGAGCACACAAAGCCCAAGTTCATAGCTCATTGTCTGCAAAGTCAGAAGTGACACCCAGAAAAATTGAAGAAATAGAAAGTCACCAAGGTCCCTTCGCACTGTTCCCCACATGTGATGCTGTTAGGACGACCTGCTTCTACTTTTCTGTAAACAACTGGATACTGTGTTCTGCTTTCCTCTCAGTTGTGGCTCTGAGATTAAGCCAGCATTGTGTTGGTATCCAAAGCTTGACCTTGTTGACTGGCACTTAGTCAAGTTGACAAGAATCTTTGGACACCGTGGTATATGTTTCACATATACTTTTGGTGCACATATGACTACGTTTTGGGGTCTAAGATAGAGGAATTGTCCGTCCATAGAATTTTCTAAGAGGCAGCACCAATTTACACTCCAGCATGGAAGGGTCCAGTTCCTCTGCATATGAGCCTTGGGTATTTCCGGTATTTAACCTTGGCCCCGCTGGTGGCTGTGGTGCCCTTCATCTCAGACATGCGGTTCGCTTGCTTGTTCTTTTTAGTGTGTGTGTCTTGTGTTTGTTATCTGTGCCTGTGAAACAAATAGCCACAGACTTTGTAGTTTAAAACCACAAAGTGTCTAAGAACCTGGAGTTCAGATGTGGTTTAGCAGGGGCATTGGATCAGGATTTGGGGAACTGAAGGTATCAATCGGGCTGGAATTGTCCTAAAATCTGGACCTGGGGATTCTGCTCTGCTTCCGAGTTCAGTTGGTTGCTTCAGAATTCTGCTCTTTGCAGGCTGTAGGCATGACTGCCTTCACTTCCGTGGCACATGGTCTTCCCAGCATCGCCACGGCCTCATCAAAGCTAGCCAGTGAGGGTAGGGAAACATCCACGTGGCAGAGCGTGTGTATAGCACACTTCAGTTCCTGGGACTGCAGCATGTGTGTAATGTGCTGCCATCCCTGGGACTGGCCTCCAGCCCACCAAAATATAAAGCTGAAGAAAAGAAAAAATCCACAAGGAATAGTGTGGGCTAGCACCACAGAAGATGAACTCTTACCTAGTCTAATAGAGACAAAATCCCCCCACTCCCTTGAGGTGGTGTGTTGCTTACCAATTAATTTCTCCAGGAATGGGGATTAGATGAGGCAGCGAATGCTATTATGTGGGGGCTATGGGGGCCACTCTAATTTACTCCACTGTAAGGCTCTGTTTTAGTTTCTTTCCTTCCCACCCCTTCTTTTTCAAGCTCTGTTTCAGTCACTGTAACTAAGTTTTGAGTCATCTCAACTTTCTGAGGAAATGGAATTATAGACTGTGATTTTTAGTCTGGCCTCTTTTCCTGGCTTCAGCTTGTTATTGAGTCCATCAGTAGTTCAGTTCTTCATATGACCAAACAGTATCTCATTGCAGGAATATGCTTCCTGGTTTGAGTTTGACAAGCAAGGTTACTGTGGACATCTATAAAGAAGTCTTTTCACAAACATAGCCTTTCATTCCTCCTGGGCAAATACTGAGGTGTGCCCTGCCTGTGTCATTCAGGAATGCCATATTTAATATTTGGAGGAGGTTCTAGACATCTTTTCAAAAGTGTGCATTGTGTTCCCACTGTCGCCCCTGTCCCTCCACAACCTCACCGATGCTTCACACCACCCACATCTAAATTTAACCATGCTTTGAGCATAGAGAGAGGTGGATCTCCAGTTCATTTCATTTCTTTTGGGTCTTAGTTTGCTTTCTATTGCTGCGATAAACACCATGACCAAAGGCAAGTTGGAAAGAAAGGAGTTTATACAGCTTGCAGTTGTCATCTATCATGGGGGAGGTCGGGGCAGGAGGTGAAGCAGGGGCCATGGAGGAGTGCTGCATTCTGACTTCTCCTCCATGACTTGCTCAGCTTCCTTTCTTGACATCCCAGGACCGCCTGCCCAGGGATCACTGACTGTCGCACGAATTCTAATTGTTCTAAATAATAAAAACTCGGAGTCAGCTATCAGGATGAAAGTTGAAGGATCAGAGAAGCAGAGCAGCCAGTCACTAGAGTTCTTACCTCTACCAATGCTCAGACCAAAGAGGTGATGCTATTCTCAGACTGCATTCTCAGACTGACTGCACTGAGCTCCTGTCTCCTTCTGCCTTATATTCCTCTCTCCGCCCAGCCATATCACTCCTGTCTCCACCTCCCTAATGCTGGGATTAAAGGTGTGTGATCCCCAGTGCTAGGATTATCTTTGTGTGAGCTCTTTTTCTCTTTTAGACTGAATCAATTTCCGGGAGCCTACGGTGTCCTTGAACTCACAGAGATCCATCTGACTCTGTCTCCTGGGATTAAAAGTGTGTGCCACCACTGCCTGACCTCTGTGGCTAACTAGTGTTGCTAGTTCTGCACTCTGGTCTTCAGGCAAGCCTTGTTTGTTAGATCATAAACAAAATATCTCCACAAATGATTAATCAAGAAAATGCCCTGCAGTCTTGTTTACAAGCCAGCCTTTGCTCAATGGAGGTTGCTCTTATCAGATGATTCTAGCTTGTATCAAATTGACAGAAAAATAACTAGGTCAGCTAGTTACCAATGAAGATAGAATCCCTCGTGTGCTTATTTGCAGCCCATATAACCTTTCTGCGTGTAAAGATTTTACTCAAAAAGTGCTGTCTCCCTTTTCTAGACACAAAGGGCACTCATTGACTCAGCAGAGCACAGCTCCCCGACTGCACCTCTCATGGGGTCTTTCCTACTGCAACCACAGATGCACAGTGCACAGAACAAACCATGGCACATTGAGTGTCATGCTTGGTCCTATCTCCCCTCCCTTCCATTGTCTTACTGTCATTTACCTTTCCATCCTGTGTATTTCCCTAGCTGTCCCTCTGCTACTTCCATGCCATCTTTTTTCTTCTTCTAGTTCTCTCATGAGAGGAAACAATGCACAGGATTTGTCTGAGTCTGGCTCATTTCCTGTAGGTGACCTTCAGTCGCATCTGCTTTTTTTGAAAATATTGGTTGATTTTGTTCTTTGTGGCTGAATAACACTCTATTGTGAGTATATACAATAGTTTTACCTGTTTGTCCATTCCAGGACACTTAGGCTGGCCATATCTCTAACACATCATAAACAGTGCCATGACTAACATAGTGTGGAGTTATCTCTTTCATGTGCTGGCTTTGATTCCCTTGAGTACAGATATAACTGGGTTATATAGTAGTTCTGATTTATTTTACTGTGCATGAGTATTTTGCCTTCATGTGTGTCCATGCCCTATGTGAGTGTGGTACCAGCGGAGGCCAGAAGAGGGCATTGGATCCCCTGAACCTGGAGTTACAGGTGGTTGTGAGCCACCACGTAGGTGCTGGGGTTGAACCTGGATCTTCTAGAAGAGCAGCCAGTGCTTTTAACTGCTGAACCATCTCTCCAGTGCCTGTTTTCGGTGGTTTATTTGTTTGGTTTCTTGATGTGGGGTTCCCCTCTGTATGCTGTGAATATGTTTTATTACCATTGGTTAATACAGAAGCTTTTTTGGCCTATGACAGGACAGAATATAACTAGGTGGGAAGACTAAACTGAGTGCTGATATTTAATTTGGCTGTTCCTTTCCTATTTCCTATCCTTGTTATTTCTGTGACTGCTCTGACTAAGTCTTCAAGCACTGTATTAAGAAGAGTAGGGAACAGTAGACAGACCCGCTGGTCTTGCTCCTTTAGAAAAACATTTCACTTTCCTACATTTAGTATGACATTGGCTGTATATTTGTTGTATACTGTATTATATTAAGATATTAATTCAGACTGGCAGACCAAGATTGAGCCAGCAACCTGACTCAGAGTCAGTGATCTCCACCGGAACCTGAGTGAGATTGAACCAGCTACCTAGGGCATAGAGGGAACAAGCTCCACCATGAGCAGAAGCCAGAAGCAAATCCAGTCTCAGGAGCAAACCCAGTCCCAGGACACTTGCGGATCAGGATTGAGCCAACGACCAGAATCAGAGTCAGCGATCTCCACCAGAACAGGTAAGGGGAGTAACCGCTGAGCAAGTGAGCCAGAGCCAGAGACCGCTGGGAGTCCAGACGTGAATCTGGGACCTTCAAGGGAGTAGACCTAAGCCATGACCCCAATGAATCTGGGTGTGAGTCTAGGACCTCCCAGGAACTAGGCCCTAGCCAGGATTTCTGCCCATATGGGCTTGAGTGAACCTGGGACCTCCGAGGGAATAGGCAGGAACCAGAGATCTTGGCAGGGCCAGGCATGAGTCTGGGTCCTCAGAGGGAGTAGGCCTGAGCCAGGACCTCTGTGGGTCCGGGAATTGGTCTGGGATATCAAAGGGAATAGGTAGGAACCTGGAGCCTCTGAGGGTCCAAGCGTGAGTCTGGGACCTCTAAGGGAGTAAGCAGGTCCTCTGTGGGTCCAGGTGCACCTGAGCCTGGGACCTCCAAGGCAATAGACCAGAACCAGAAACCTTTCCAGGTCCAACTCCAAGCCAGAGACTTCTGCAGGAGGGGTTCCAGAACAGGATTTACAGAAACAGGGCAAAGCCAGCAACCTAGGCCAAAGTAAACCTGAGACAGCAAACTCCAAAGGAGCAGAGCAAAGCACAAGAGAGCTGAGCTATCTCCAGGAACACTGAGTAACCAATGAGGTAACTAGAACTGTGATACTGACTGTACTACGAGGAAAACCATCTGAGCTTTGGATTCACTGGCACCTAGAAGATTATTCAACAGAATCTCAGACAGCTCCAACCATACCTATTAGAGGAAAAGATGAGTAGAAAAGATAAGATCACATGCTACACCACAAAGAGCAACACAACACCAGTAAAACCTAAAGACCCCGCAACAGCAAGACCTGAACAACCAGATAAGGATGAAGCAGAAGAAAATGAACTAAAAAATAACTTCAAGAGAATTTTTGAAACTCTTAAAGAAGAAATGAGAAATTCCCTTAAAGAAATGGAGGAAAACACAAACAAAAAATTAGAAGACATCAGCAAATCACTTAAAGAAAATCAAGAAAAAGAAATCAAACATATGAAAGAAACTATTCAAGTCTTGAAAACTGAAATAGAGACAATAAAGAAAATACAAGCTGAGGGAATTATAGAAACAGAAATCATGAGAAAATGATCAGAAACCACAAACACAAGCATGAACAGCAGAATACAAGAGATGGATGAGAGAATCTCAAGCGCTAAAGATACAAAGAGGAAATAGACTCATCAGTTAAAGAAACATTAAATCTAACAAAAGCTTAACCCAAAATATCCAGGAAATATGGGACACCATGAAAAGGCCAAATCTAAGAATAATAGGTATAGAAGGAGAAGAAGTTCAACTCAAAAGCACAGAAAATATATTTAACAAAATCATAAAAGAAAACTTGCCCAACCTAAAGAAAGATATGCCTATGAAGATACAAGAAGCTTACAGAACACCAAATAGGCTGGGTCCAAATAAAAAGTCCTCTCGCTACATAATAATCAAAACACTAAACATACAGAGTAAAGAAAGAATATTAAGAGTTGCAAAGGAAAAAGGCCAAGTAACATATAAAGGCAAACCTATCAGAATTACACCTGACTTCTCATTGGAGACAATGAAAGCCAGAAGGTCATGATCAAGCATTATGCAGACATTAAGAGACGACGGATGCCAGCCCAGACTACTATACCCAGCAAAACTTTCAATCACCATAGAAAGACAAAAAAAGATATTCCATGACAAATCTAGATTCCACAAATACCTAGCCACAAACCCAGCCCTACACAAAATACTAGAAGGAAAACTCCAACCCAAGGAAGTTGGCTACACCAACAAAAACACAGACAATTGATGGTCTCACAGCAGCAAAATGCTAAAGAACAGAAAATGCACTAATTAACATCATCAACAACTAAAACTAAATTAACAGGAGATAGCAATTACTGGTCATTAATATACCTTCATGTAAATGGACTCAACTCACCTATAAAAAGGCACAGGCTAACAGACTGGATATGAAAACAGAATCCATCCTTCTTCTGCATACAAGAAACACATCTCAACCTCAAAGACAGACATCGCTCCAGAGTAAAGGGTTGGGAAAAAATATACCAATCAAATGAACCTAAGAAACAAGCAGATGTAGCTATCCCAATATCTAACAAAATAGACTTCAAGCTAAAATCAGTCAAAAGATACAAAGAAGGTCATTTCATATTAGTCACAGGAAAAATCCATCAAGAGAAAATTTCAATACTGCACATCTATGCCCCCAATACAAGGGCACCCTCATATGTAAAAGAAACACTTCTAAAGCTTAAATTATACATTAAACCCCACACACTAATAGTGGGAGACTTCAACACTCCCCTCTCACCACTGGACAGGTCAGTCAGACAAAAAATGAACAGAGAAATAAGAGAACTAACAGAAGTTATGACTCAAATAGACTTAACAGACATCTATAGAATATTCCATACAAACAGAAAAGAATATGCCTTCTTCTCAGCACCTCATGGAACCTTCTCAAAACTTGACCACATACTCAGAAACAAAACAAACCTCAACAAATACAAAAAAAAAAATGAAATGAATCAATGTACCTTATCAGATCACCATGTTTTAAAACTAGAAGTCAAAAGCAATAGTAATTTCAGAAAACCCACAAACACATGGAAATTAAACAATGCTCACCTGAATCATCAATGGGTCAAAGAAGAAATAAAGGGAAAAAATAAAGACTTCCTAAAATTCAATGAAAATGACCACACAACATACCCAAATTTATGGGATACAATGAAAGCAGTGTTAAGAGGAAAGTTCATAGCACTAAATGCCTACATAAAAAAGCTGGAAAAATCACACAATAGTGAATTAACAGAACATTTGAAAACTTTAAAACAAAAAGAAGCAAACTTACCTAAGAGAACTAGATAGCAGAAAATAATCAAATTGAGAGCTGAAATCAACAAAATAGAAACAAAGAAAACAATACAAAGAATCAATAAGACAAAGCGTCAGTTCTTTGAGAAAATCAACAAAATAGACAAACCTTTATCCAAACGAACCAAAAGGCAGAGAGAAAATATCCAAATTAACAAAATCAGAAATGAAAAGGGGGACATAACAACAGACACAGAGGAAACACAAAGAATCATCAGGTCATTTTCAAAAGCCTGTACTCCACAATATTGGAAAACTTAAAAGAAATTAACAACTTTCTGGATAAATATCACTTACCAAAATTAAATCAAGACCAGATAAGCAAATTAAACAGACCTATAACTGCTGAAGAAATAGAAACAGTCATCAAAAGTCTCCCAACCAAAAAAGCCCAGGATCAGATGGTTTTAACTCAGAATTCTACAAGACTTTCAAAGAAGAACTAATACCAATACTCCTCAAATTATTCCATACAATAGAAACAAAAGGAACATTGTCAAACTCTTTTTATGAGGCTACAATTACCCTGATATCCAAACCACAAAAAGATATTACTAAGAAAGAGGATTACAGACCATTGTCTCTCATGAACATTGATGTAAAAATACTCAATAAAATACTGGCAAATCGAATCCAAGAACGCATCAGAACCATCATCTACCATGATCAAGTCAGCTTCATCCCAGAGATGCAGAGATGGTTCAACATATGAAAATCTGTCAATGTAATCCACCATATAAATAAGCTGAAAAATAATAACCACATGATCATCTCACTAGATGCCAAAAAAAGCTTTTAACAAAATACAACATCCCTTCATGATAAAGGTCTTGAAGAGATCAGGGATACAAGGAACATACCTAAACATAATAAAGGCAATATACAGCAAGCCAACAGCCAACATCAAACTAAATGGAGAGAAACTCCCAGCGATTCCACTGAAATCAGGAACAAGACAAGGTTGTCCATTCTCTCCGTATCTATTCAATATAGTTCTTGATTCTAGCTAGAGCAATAAGACACCAAAAGGAGATCAAGGGGAGACAAACTGGAAAAGAAGAAGTCAAACTCTCACTATTTGCTGATGATATGATAGTTTACATAAGCGATCCCAAAAATTCTACCAAGGAACTTCTACAACTCATAAACACTTTCAGTAATGTAGCAAGATACAAGATTAACTCAAAAAAATCAGTAGCCCTCCTGTACACAGATGATAAAAGGGCTAGGGAAGAAATCAGAGAATCAACACCCTTCACAATAGCCACAAATAGCATAAAATATCTCAGAGTAACTCTAACCAAACAAGTGGAAGACTTGTATGACAAGAACTTTAAATCTTTGAAGAAAGAAATTGGAGAAGACACCAGAAAGTGGAAAGATCTCCCGTGCTCTTGGGTAGGCAGAATTTTTTTTCCATACATTGTTTTGTTTTATTTTTTCCATTCAAGAACATAATTAAAGAAATAAATTTTTTTTCCTTTCTTCCCCTTCTCCCGGTCCCCTCCCACTACCCCCCCACCCCTCCTCCCTCCCCCTTCTTCCTTGAAAGAGGGCATGGTGCCCTGCCCTGTTAGAAGTCCAAGGCCCACCCCCATCCCTCCTGG
>PVIU01006701.1:0-99106 GCA_004026605.1 Ondatra zibethicus
TGTGTGTGTGTGTGTGTGTGTGTGTGTGTGTGTGTGTGTACTGTTCTGCTCCTAGAATATTCTGAGTGACTTGGCCTCCTAAATCCTCAGTTTACTCGACTATAAAACTAAACAACAAAAGAGACACAAAATGAAAACACAGGCTGTAAGAACTACTATGTAGAACACAGATGTCGTTTTTACTGTGTAAGTGGGATGGTGCTTCTGAGGGTTAATTGTTTATAGAAAGTTGTGGGGACTTGCTGCTGTTGTCAGTGTCTGGCTGGGTTCAGAATGTTCTGCACTTCGCACTCTCACTTTTCCCAAGATTTCTTCCAAGGCCTCTTTACCTCCTTTAAAGGTAGCTATCTGTTGTGCTTGTACTTTAGAAACCTTCAGTTTCTGTTGACAGAGTTCTGGCAGTTTCTTTAAGATAGAATTGACTATTGTAAGTTCCTTAGAAGTTTCTAAGGAAGCAAGAACTTGGCTGTGGGATTTTTGTTGTTGTTTTCTTCTTATGCTCTTTTGTTTTTTTTCCCCAGCCCACATTGTTTTTGTATTTACAAACTTAATTTTTTATCAACGTTTTAGGTCTCTCTTACATCTTACATATAATTGTGTTAACTAAAAGTTTCTTTTCCTTTTTTCACAAACATGTGTGTGTGTGTGTGTGTGTGTGTGTGCTTGCATGCATATGTATGGGCACATGTGTGCACATGTTTATAGAGGCCTGAGGTTGATGGGGGGGACTGTCTTCAGTTGCTCTTCCACTTTATTCATTGAGGCAAAGTCTCTCCATCAAGCTCAGAGCTTGACAGTATGTCTGCTGTGGGGATCCCCTCTCCCTGTCTTTTGAGGTCTGGCTTCCATCACACCCACTGGGCACTTATGTGAGTTTTGGGGTCAGAACTCCAGGTCTTCACACTTGAGCTTGTTCAGCCAGTGTTAGCTTTTGAGCCTTAATTCCCACCCCAGTTTACATTTTTAAAGTTAAAGCAGATTCTTGTTTGCAAGTATAATACTTTATCTAAAGGCAGGTTAAGATGCTGCCACAGATGGCCTTTCCTGAGTGCATTTCTTCCTATAACAAGGTAGATCCCCACATGCATGTAGAACACGGTTGCTCTGAAACTCTCCAGCTCCTTTTGTTTTAAAGCTTTTACTATTTAATGGCGCAGTTTTTGTCATCATGTCCAGGTGCTAACACAATGCATAATTTATTGCGCAGCTATCTCTTTATGTAGGACTGGTTTAAAACTCCAGGAGAGAGCTTGGATTTGCAGAGGAACTGGCACCATTGTTTTTGTGTGTTGTACTTCAAGTGCTCTTCAGATATCTGTGAGGCAGTCATGGGTGGGCAGGGATGCCACAAAATGAATGCAGTGACCTATGATGATGTGCATGTTGACTTCACATGGGAAGAGTGTATGTTGCTGGATACTTCACAGAGGAATCTCTACAAAGATGTGATGCTGGAGACCTACAGGAACCTCACTACCATAGGATACAGTTGGGAAGACCATAATACTGATGAACATTGTCAACGTTCTAGAAGACATGAAAGAAGTCATACTGGAGAGACACCCTATGAATGCAATCAATATAGTAAAGCTTTTACATGACGCAAAAGTCTTCAAAGACATAAAAAGAAGTCATACTGGAGAGAAACCCTATGAATGCAATCAATGTGATAAAGCCTTTACAGAACGCAGAAGTCTTCAAATACATAAAAGAATTTATACTAGAGAGAAACCATATGAATGTAATCAATGTGGTAAAGCCTTTACAAAACATAGTCATCTTCAAAGACATAAAAAAAACACATACTGGAGAGAAACCTTATGAATGTAATCAGTGTGGTAAAGCCTTTGCATGTCACAGAAATCTTGCAATACATAGAAGAACACACACTGGAGAGAAACCCTATGAATGTAATCAATGTGGTAAAGCCTTTACAGAATGCAGAAGTCTTTAAATACATAAAAGAATTCATACTGAAGAGAAACCCTATGAATGTAATCTATGTGGTAAAGCCTTTGCACACCGGAGTCATCTCTGA
The DNA here is from genome assembly GCA_004026605.1 of Ondatra zibethicus. Taxonomy (NCBI): domain Eukaryota; kingdom Metazoa; phylum Chordata; class Mammalia; order Rodentia; family Cricetidae; genus Ondatra; species Ondatra zibethicus. The sequence goes on from PVIU01006701.1 coordinate 2,039, forward strand.
AGCCATGAAAGAACCCATACTGGAGAGAAACCATTTGAATGTAATCAATGTGAGAAAGCCTTTAGACAACATAGTCATCTTCAAAGACATAAAAGAACACATACTGGAGAGAAACCTTATGAATGTAATCAGTGTGGTAAAGCCTTTACACTACACAGTTATTTTCAAAGCCATAAAAGAACACATACTGGAGATAAACCCTATGAATGTAATCAATGTGGGAAAGCCTTTGCACGACACTGTTATCTTCAAATACATAAAAGAAAACATAGTGGAGAGAAACCTTATGAATGTAATCACTGTGGTAAAGCCTTTGCACGATGCAGTCATCTTCAAATATATAAAAGAACACATGCTGGAGAGAAACCCTATGAACGCAATCAGTGTGGTAAAGCCTTTGCACATCACAGAAATCTTGCAATACGTAGAACAACACACACTGGAGAGAAACCCTATGAATGTAATCAATGTGGCAAACTATTTATAATAATTGATCACGAGAAAAAGTCATACTGCAGAGAAAACAAAAATATAGCCATTGTGGTAAAATTATGTACTTTATACAAGAGTAAAATTTTTATGTACAGTAAACATTTGAAAGACTGTGACTATGACAGTAGTCTTTGAGTACCTGTAAAAAATACTGAGGTCTTATTATTTTAAAGTATTTGGTAAGATCTTTATACAACAAACTTGCATTCAGATACACAAGAGTATTTTGTAGAAAAAAATTGACAGTGGCAAAAATCTGTTCAAACTTATAGTGTCCATTGTTTACAGTGTTTGCCCTCACAAACTCATGGAAAAAATGAATTTATGAAGCCTTATGTGTTGATTAAAAGGGTCAGTGAAAGAATCACAAGGTGATCCCGAAACCAAAACTAGTGAAAAACCTACACTTTGGGCCTGGAACCCAAGTTAAGAAACAATCTCTACCTCTGACCAACTGAGTGTGAACCCAACCAATCCCCAAGCAGGAAAGCCAATGAATTCCTGAACACAGACTCCAGCAAATCTCTGAGCTTGTTCAAATGAAGGGATTGAGATCTTACCAATTTCCACCCTAAAAATTTCCCTGGAAAAACTCCAACCCTAAGAAGCTCCATATAAAACTTGTGCCTACTCAGTTGACACTATATCTCTATCAGTGGTTGAGGTATGGACATTTCTTTGCCCAGAGGCCAGTTCTGCCAAGAAGAAAGGCTCCTGGTGGAGTGTCTTTGGTGCTCAACATTCTCTTGGGAATAGATTGGTGTTGCCAAGAGCAATTGTGTCTCACTACCACGGAACTCTAAGTTAGATTAAAGGCCATTTTCTACAGCTCCTTGAAGAGGTTGAAGATTATACTGAATATAATCTCTATGTATCTAAAGAACCTGATTAGTATAATTATAAATATGACAAACATAGATGACTATTGATCTATAATTCTCAATACCTATCTAACTTAAAGACTAAGACAATAAACAACTGTGCAATAAATGAGGACAATGACCTTCAAATGTAAACAATGTATAAGTATCTTGATCAGAGGTAGTAATGTACACTGTGTCATGGTAAATATATATATAAATACATAAACAATGTTTTAAACGGAGGTAGAAGCATACATGCATACAATATTCAATATAATTTAACTTTGTATCAATCTATACCAATATAATTGTCTAAAAACAATAACTCACAAATACCAATCTATTATCCCATCATCCAATTATCCCTCTTTTTTGTTCTTAAAAAGATCCCTGAGCCTATAAAATTCCCCCCATCCCTCAACCGTATACCAATTATAATCAACCCCTAAATGATGTCCCTAAGCCTGAGGGCAAACTTTGCTGGGAGAGGGGACGTCGTCCTCTAAAGTTGCTTCCAGCTGTCATGGGGGCGATGTTCTTTCTAGGGGATCCTGTTAAAGTAAATGATGGTTAAATTCCAAGATTAATGTTTGGCCTGGTAAAATTGCAAATAGTCTCTGAGTATTTCGCGGAGGTCTGGCCAGAATGTTGTAAAAGAAGTGCACCATTTCGGCTAACCAAGTTGGAACTGTCTTGTGCAGCTGGTATCCAAAACAGGTCTTGTAGTAGTAGCGCTAACAGCATTATGACATCATAGTAACCAGGTGGAGTTGTTGTGGGGCCCCATCTTCTTCCTGGAAACTTCAAAGATTACTGCAGGAAAATTTATTGTTTATTATGGGAAACTTAAGCATTATTTTTATAGACATACATATATATTCAATGAAAGGTATGATAAAGGCAAAAATAGATAAGAAGAAAGGCAAAGAAGTTTTATAAATTATTTTTTCTTTCTGTCCCATATCATGGCTCTTGACATGAGACAGAAACTCTGGGTTTTCTCTTAACAACAGGCTTGGAATTAGAGAGGGACTGAGCCAGAGTCCAACTCCAAAACCAGCTCTATATATTTATAAATATAAGTACATTCATATATATCTAAAAGTATGTTTTGAATATTTTCACTTACGGAACCTATAAGGTTTTCTTGCTGATCCTTATTTGGTTGTAAATTGTTTCCATCTGTCAGTATTCAAACATCCAGGGTCCCTTGAGTTTTCTGAAGATGAGTGTTTTCCTGCGGAGATAAGAACAGAACCCTGCCCCATCCTATATGTTTTTCTTACCACCTGTATGATTATCATTGCGGATGAGCTGTCATTTATCCTTTCCAAGAGGTTCCTCCTCTTCAAACCAAACCTTGATTAATTTTGATGGTATCCACAATTTTTCTTCTCCTGTGGAAACGAGCAAAACCCCTTCCCCAACGCAGCACATCTCCTGGCTTCCATTGCGAGGTCAGCACATCCTTTAAATAAACTGGTTGATTTAATTCAGCAGACTTTTCCATTATCCAATGTCTTTCTGCTGCTGTTGTCCCTTTCTCATTAGCATTAAGAAAATTTAAGGTTAATAAAGCATTATTAACCTTATTCTATTTATTAACCTGTAATCTATTTCTGCTGGTATTTTCCACCCCTTTCTATTTATTTAACATATACTTTATAGTTCAACTTGATCTTTCCATAAGTGCTTGACCTGTAGAATTGTGTGGTATACTTGTAACATGCTTAATATAATAAGCAAAAAATCGCTTCATTTTCCTAGAGACATAAGCTGGACCATTATCTGTCTTTATTTGTGCAGGTATACTCATGATGGCCATGACTTCTAATAAATGGGTGATTACTGAATCCGCTTTTTCTGAGCTTAAAGCAGTTGCCCACTGAAAACCTGAATAAGTGTCAATGGTGTGGTGAACATATTTTAATTTTCCAAATTCTGCAAAGTCGAACACTTCCATCTGCCAAATTTCATTCCTTTGAGTACCCTTTGGGTTAGTCCCTGCAGGTAGTGGTGTTTGGTTATAGAAAGAACAAGTAGGGCATCTCTTTATAATCTCCTTAGCTTGTTGCCCTTACAGAAAATTCTTTCTTCAAAGCTATGCTATTGATGTGATTTTTTTAATGAAATTCAGAGGCCTGCAGCACACTTCCAATCAATAATTGATCAATTTCTGCATTACCTTGTGCTAGAGGACCTGGCAGACCTGTATGGGGGTGGATGTGTGTTATGTACATAGGGTAAAGCCTATTCCTGATCATGTCTTGTACCTGGATAAACAATGAAGTCAATTCTGTATCATCTGGTATAAATTCAGCGGTTTCAATATGCAAAATAACTCTTTCTGCATATTGTGAGTCAGTAACTATATTAAGAGGTTCTTTAAAATCCCTTAGCACCTTAAGAATGGCATTTAATTCTGCCTTCTGGACAGAATTATAAGGGCTTTGTTCCACCTTACTCAATTCGTCTGATTTGTAACCTGCCTTCTCTAATTTATTGGCATCAGTATAAAATGTGCAGGCTCCAGTTATTGGAGCATCACGTATGATTCGAGGAAGAATCCAAGAAGTTCTCTTTATAAGGTTAAGCCTATCTCTTTTGGGATAGTTGCTATTAATTTCTCCCAGAAATTTAGCACAAGCTCTTTGCCATGGTTCATTGTCTTCCCAAAACTTTCTTATCTCATCAGTAGTGAAAGGCACTATAATTTCTGCTGGGTCTATCCCTACTTGTTGATGAAGTCTCAGTTTACCTTTTATAATTAATTCAGAGACTTTTTCCACATAAGTTTTTAATTTTTTACTTGGTTTATGTGGTAAAAAGGTCCATTCTAAGATAATATCATCTCTCTGTATTAAAATTCCTGTAGGAGAAATTCTGGAAGGCAATATGACGAGAATACAACTAAGATTTGGATTCACCCTATCCACATTTGCCTCCTGTAATTTTTCCTCAACCATTGTCAGTTCCTTTTCTGCTTCAGCTGTTAGTTCTCTGGGACTATTCAAGTCTTTATCACCATCTAAGGTTTTGTTTAAATGAATTATTAGATCAGGTCTTATTCCCAACAGCCAGTTGTAGGCTGGAGATGTCTCCTAACAATCTTTGAAAGTCATTAAGAGTCCGTAACCAATCTCTCCTAATTTGTTCCTTTTGTGTCTTAATTTTTTTGTAAACCTATTTTATAACCTAGATAATTGACAGAATCTCATCTCTGTATTTTTTCAGGAGCAATCTGCAATCCCCATTTAGCTAAAACTATCTTTACTTCTTCAAACAGTCTTTCTAAGGTATCTATGTTTGAATCCGATAGCAAAATATCATTCATGTAATGGCAAATTATAGACTTAGGAAATCGTTTATGTATTATTTCCAATGGTTGACTTACAAAATATTGACACAGGCTGAGGCTATTGAGCATTCCCTGTGGGAGGATAGTCCACTGGTATCTCCTAGTAGGCTGAGAATTATTATAAGTAGGCACTGTGAAGGCAAACTTTTCTCTATCTTTTTCTTCTAAAGGTATAGTGAAGAAACAATCCTTTAAATCAATAACTAGATGTGATTGGTTGATAGAGTTTCCCCATCACCCATTTCTATGATTTTATATTTTACTATGAGGCTCATGGCCTACCAGCAAGGTTCTGACTGGCAACTCTCATCTTCCTCCTCTGGCAGCTCCATGGCTTCTCATTGGCTCCACCTACTCTCTATATATCTCTTCCAGCCTGGCAATATTCTGTTAAGCCATTAGTCGAAAGCAGCTTCTTTATTAACCAATAAAAGTAACACATATATAGAAGGACTTCTCACACCATCTGGTATCTGTGTTTCTGGCAGGAATAAGGATATTTTAAGAGACATTTATTTCTTTCCCTTTGGTTAACAACTAGAGAAGCAGTAGACACCAGGGAATTCTAATTGCATTATGGGAAAAGATTTTACTGATGTAAATAAATCAGGAAAGACAAGGTATAAATCAGAAAGTTTAAGTAAGGTGGTTCATACACCTTACAATTCTGTCCAAAAGTAGAATTATATTTTATGATGATATTGGATTTTACAGAATAGTTACTGATTTGCAATATGTAGAAAGAGTTGTTTTGCATATTGAAACTTCTGAATGATACAGGTTTGGCATTATTATTATTTATTCAGTTACAAGAAATAATCAGGAATAAGAATCATCCCATTTGGGTTTGCCAGGCCCTGTAGCACAAGGTAATGATGAAATTGATCAGCTATTGATAGGAAATGTGCTGGAGCCCTCAGAATGTCATAAAAATATTTCAATGGGAAAGGTTTAAAAAAGACTTTTCTATCATGTGGCAACAAGCCAAGTAAATTATAGGGAAATATCCTACTTGTTCTTTATACTGTAAGGACATGGAAAACTTCAAAAAGCTTTGCTTGGTTAGGAGCTGGTTAAGACACATGCCTTGAGCTCTTTGCAGCATCATAGGAGTTAGTTGGAAAAACCAACTATTCCTGACAGTTGGACGCCCCGCTTTGTGGTCTAGACAGGAGCAGAAGTAACTGCTTGGGGTGGGGAGAGGGTGGGGGTCATGCACAAAAGCAGAAGTAGCCACTTAAAGGAGGAAGAGGGTATGCAGAAGTAGTCCATATCCTGTACTCAGCAAAATCAACCCTCTTGACCCTAAGTAAACCTGACTTGTGGTTTTTGCCTATATATGTCAACCCCAAATGAGGAGTGGTAGCTCTCCCCACTGTGCTGCTTCGTGAGTGGTGACTTTGAGCTCACAGTTAGCTGGACTATATGCACGCAGAATAAACCTTGCTTTTGCATTCTGGACTTGACTGGATTCCGGTGGTCTCTCTGGGGGTCTCAACCTGGGCACAACAATAGAACCAAACACCACTACTAATGGTTGTATAGAGTACTAACTAATTTTAGATAAACAATTTCTCTAGATTGCTGTACATGATTTCGAATTTGAGCCTCTATTGGTTTTCTGCAGTGAACCATGACTTTGCCTAATAACTACCTTTGAAGTCTCCAAGATGATGATGGGACCCCACAAGGAAGATTCCAACAAGACTATGATAATGCCACTGAGCTGAAAAACAGTGCCTAAAGATCGCCTTTGGACTACAAACCGCTCAGAACAATTTCGAGGTGGCTAGCTGAAATGACCCAGCCTCACAGACAAGCTCTGCACTTTCACATTATGCAGAGACTGGGCAACAAGTGATGCAGTTGCCGCTCCCAGGATTTGATTATCAACCCAACGTTTTCTTTTCAGGATCCCCTAAAGATGCCATCACCACAACACAGCAGGAAGTAAATTTAAGAACTCAAGACCCACATTTCCAAGAGGTGGGCTAGGTAGTTTCTGGCCTTTCACTGGGTTATGGATATTTTTTTAATTTTTAGGGACTTGGTTACAAGTTGCTATTGCTAATGGTCAGAAAAAAAGCTAAATGAAACTGATTAAATTTAGGGGTCTTGTTTTCAAAACAATAATTAGGATACAAACATGATAGAATAAAAGAGTAGATTTTTGAAACTACTCTGAAAAGAAATAAGGGGGATATAGAAATAGGATAAAAAAGGTAGATTATTGAATCTACTTTTAAACCTAAAAAACAACTACTAGTTTTAAATATTTTATATTGGCTTGGAACTTTTATATATTGATACAAATTTTAGGTTATTTTTGTTAGGACATATTGTACATAGATTTTTTTATCTTGTTCAAGATATTGTATATATATACAGCTCATTTAACAATGTAATGCAAATTTGTAGTCCTTGAAAATTAGTATTACAAACTATTTAAGATAATGAAGTAATAAATGTTAGTAGTTATTTACCTATTACAATCAAATTTGTCATCATATTATATATGTTTTCAAGATCAAACATGTTAGAGTGACAGGTCATCTTCAAACACTACACAGATCCACAGAATGTGGCATTTAAGATATTTTAATAACATAGGTTCTTTTTTCTTATGACATTGAGACATGTGTGATCTTGGCAGCACCAATCTATGTCAGAGAAGATGATGGGTATTGGAGAAACTCCACATGGAGTTTAGTTTCTTTGTGACACTGGGTAAGAAAATGCTCTTGACTCAGCTGCTGACCGTATGCTGTCCAAATTGGACAAGCAGGACACACAGACACACATACACACACAAAGAAACTGCCAAAATTTGCCAAGACTAGGTAGGAACGTCCTTCAGAATATCCTGCTTCACAGAAGTCTATCAGGTATTTTAGTCCTGTAGGCTGAAGATGGATGCTCCAATGTTGCAGAGAACCCTCGGATGACTGTCCAGGCAGCCAGCTGTTTCTGTCTTTTCTCACATTTTTTGGAAGTCCCTTGCTTCCTCATGCTGCTTACTCAGTTAACATTAATTCCTTCTTGGTTCTCTGAGGAAGTTGTAAACAAAATAGTCTCCACCACCTTTACCCCACCAGATTTGCATCTAACCTTCCAACATGTGAGTACTATCATAACATGTCAACATAGTAACTAAGAGTAGCACACATTCATCTTGAGAGAAAATGGGTTAATTATATTTCTACTCAATATATTTTTAGTCTAAGCTTTGCAGTTCCATTAATATATAAATATGAAAGCAGTGCTCCTGCCTTGGTTAAAACTGTAACATAAGAAAAGTCCTACATTGCATTCACCAGAAGCTTGCATGCAAGGAGGTCCTTCCTTCTTCCCTATTAGATATGAAATCTAATTTGCCTAGTAGGTAAGTGATGTGGGAAGTCCTTCTGTATATATAAAAAGTATAATTAAGAAGTCACATTAATAACTCAAGTGAGTCCTCATTGTCACTTAATTCAGGCAAAAGCCAGAACAAGCCCTGGGAGGTGATGAGCTAATAGAATGAACATTAGCCCAAGGGAATAAAGGGGAAATTCATAAAATGAAATACAGGATTATCCAAATAATGGACCAGAGATGAGCAGCTTTCTATGTAAGAAGGTGGCAAACTGAACTGCCGGAGCAATTTCATAAGTATGTGTTTATGTAAATAAATCTTCCAGGTATAGTATCATAACAGTAAATCTTTCAAATAAATTAAGGTCACTTTACAGATACAATTTTAAATAAAACATAGAAAAACATCAAACCAGAAAATAGTTGTTTGGGCATTTGGGATGAAATGTTAAAAATAGCAAGAAAACACTTAAACATAAAATTATAGATGTAATGGATTTGCTGCGGGGTCCTGAAAGCAGCCAGTCCCAAGCAGGCTGCGAATCCCCAGCAGCTTGCTGCTGGGTCCTGGCGGCGGCAGACAGTGGGTCCCAGCACGGTGCAAGTCCCCGGCAGTGGGCAGCTGGAGCAGCCAGTTTTAGGCAGGGACTGTGCACGAGATCACGCAACATGTCTCCATGTGGTGGCGGCGGATGGGCGAGAGAGAGATACACTATGCAGAGTAAAGTTGAACATTTATTAGATGGGTTATTGAGGGGAAGGAAAAAGGGAAGAAGAGGGGAGAAGGGGGGAGAGTGGAGAGTCAGCATCTGCCTCTCGGGGCACAGAGAGAGGGAGAGAGGGCTAAGGCTGGAAGCTGGAAGGGAGTGGGTGTGGTGTGTCTATTAAAGAGACAGAACATTACAATAGAAACACTCTTATTAATAAGGAGAGCATAAGTAAATTTTACTTTTTTTCCCAAGGTATTAAAAAGACCATGGTGACACACAGCAAACATACTAGCTTGGGTCTGTTTCTATTCTCATAAAGACACTAATGTTATTATTGATTCCATCTTATTCTAATTACCTCTAGAAGCAACAACTCTAAATACTGTTAACATCTGAATGGGGAAAGTAAGCTTTCAACACCTGAACGTTCCTGACCTTGAATTCATAACATGTGCCTCCAAACCCTTACTTTACTTGGAAAGTTACTTGGAAAAAAATTTCATTGTAGCAAAAGCTAGTACTACATGATGCTACTAAAATAAAAACCTAAACGTTTCTTTGATTAACATTAAATTCCCAGCTTACGTTTAAGTTATAAATTCCCTAGGGAATGGACCATGGATCAGAATAAATTGGTAAATGTTTGCCTAGCACATGTAAGGCCCTTCCCTAGGTTTAATCACCAATACCATGTAAACCTGGCATGGTAGCACACACCTGTGGTTCCAGTACTTTGGAGCTGGAAGCAGAAAGATCAGAAGTTTAAAGTTAAGTATCTCAGCTACACAATCAGTTCAAGGACAGGCTGGGATTTACAGCACTCTATCTAAATAAGTATAATAAAGTTGAAATGGAGAAGTGGATTCCTTTTCAGTCAAAAAAAAAAAAAACTTCAGGAGAACCTTAAGAAATAAGATAACTGTGTGTTTAGTGGGAATAAATAATACATTAAAGAGTAATTATCTCGTGTGGCACCTAAGTCTAGAAATTGCTGTAAGTACATAAAGGTTTTAATCAGGCCTGGTGCTAGTTCACCCTTAATTATATAATAAATAATGTATTTCTTACTGGCAACGTGTGTTTTTCAATCTGAAGAAAAGGCTTTGCTTATTTTAGAGGTTTTCTGAACCTGTGACCTCATGTAAAGATGTGAATAAACAGCAAATGTTTGAGTTCTTTTTCTGAAGCTCATAGAGACTACAGATTTGGTATGATCTGACAGATTGAGACTTCACCAGAGTTCTGCTTTTAGGAAATGCTCTGATCCACTCCCTGCTGCTCTGTTCTTATTCCAGCAGTAAAGTCATCCCTCACAATGTCCCCAGCTTCTCCTTTTGTTATGGTGCAGAAGTGGTGGAGGGGAAAGAGGGGACTCATTTCCATGTAGCTTTCATGTTCCTTCCAATAATTACTCAAGCACCAGGCAAGGTGGCAAATATTTAACTTGCTTTCTTTCCCACTTAGGGCCTTGATGGTTCTTGTGGAATCTTGTGCAATCTTTTCAATTTCCATCGAAGTTGCTGATAATCTTCCTTTTGTATGCCATTTGTGGGTCTAGCTTTCAGTAAAGATGGCGAATTTGTTGTGTTCAGCCCTTAAGTGTTCCTCCTTAGCTGCCTTTGTATTTCTCATATAAATATCCTTAAGAAAGATAACGTATACATCACTCGTTTTTAAGGAAACTTTTAGCAAAAGAGCTAAGTAAATATGTAGGTAGTAGTGAGATGTTTTAATACTCTGTGTGTGTGTGTGTGTGTGATAGTTGAAAATACCAGGGTAAAAGACAGGCCAACTATTTAATATATTTTGACATTTGATTTCAACTCTACCATTCGTACGAAGAGACGTTTTGCTACTTTTGCCTATGATCCCTAGACTGTTTCTGAATCTTGACCTGGATTGGACGAGATCGCACTAACGGAATGATGCTCTTGAGAAATGCACAAAGCCATCCAAGGCTGCTTAATGATTTCTCTAATTGTAAGATATTACAGTCAGTACAATATCACAATCTTGTTTGCCTTTCCTCAGAATTCACCTGCCTACATGTGGAGATTTATTCACTGATTCATTGTTACACTAATCCATCAGATACTTAGTAAATACCTTTGAATATCCCATCCTAGAAGTTGGAGGATTCAAGAATTACTAAGGACTGGTATCTGTTTTTGCAAGTTTCTTATCTTGTCCTAAAGCCAGTTTAAAAACTGTCCTCATCATGCATTGAAAACACTGTGCTAGAGGAACAGAGATGACTTCTGTGCTTGGGAGATGTAGACCGGCCCCTTGTTAGTTATCCTTGTTAATCATCCATCCTAACAGATACCTTTGACGCTTTCTTTCCTAGCAAAAACTCAGGTGTCATGGAAAAAACTCTTTATCTTTCTCGATTTGGGATGACCCATAGTGTTTAAACTTTAAAAACTGTGTCTCTTCCCAGAAGAGCATGCTGATTAGTAAACGGTTAAGTGAATCTGTTTTGTTGCCTTGGGCCATATAAATAATGTTGCAGTAAATACCTCTATTCCCTTTATTAGAGAATAAGTCAACTGCAGTAGAGCGCATGTGCTCTGAGAGCCAGTTCTGCAGGCCAGCCCTGTGTCTGTCTTTTCTGTTCCTCTGCTGGGCCTGGCATTGGGAGTTCTGAGGGGGTCAGGCTTTGTTGTTTCACTGTTGATTTTTGTCTAGAGAATGTAGCATCCCAAATGTATACAAGCTGATTGTATGAGACAAGGGACAATCTATTTTTCTGGCTATGGTAACTCACTGTTGAACTTCCTATTCTTGAACAAATCAAGTCTGTGTTCTCTAGGGCTCATGGTTACATTTATTCTCAGCTGTAGAATATGTCTTGAAATAATTGTGCCCCCCCTTTGTCTACAGCAAAGCCAGAACTCTATTTGAAAAAAAAATGCTGCCCCAATTTTACACCTATCTGGCATGGATGTGACTGTTGTCAAGGTGAGAATGACTGTCAAGTCTTTATTTGCACAAGTCCACCACTTCTCATATGTCCTTTGCTCTTTCCTTCTAAACAGAACTCAGCTTTTCATTTAAGACAAGAAGAAAATCAATGTTGTCTCTTTTTCTACTAATTGCTCAAAGAAGTTTTGTTTTCTCTTGACATTGTCTGCTTTTCATTTCAGCACAGGTGCCCATGAGTGTTTGGAATACAACTCACATGGGTGTGTGGAGCACGGGCTCACATGGGAGTGTGGAGCATGGGCTCACATGGGCGTGTGGAGCCCGGGCTCACATGGGCATGTGGAGCATGGGCGCACATGGGTGTGTGGAGCATGGGCTCACTTGGACATGTGGAGCACGGGCGCACATGGGTGTGTGGAGCACAGGCTCACATCAGTGTAGAGCACGAGTGCACATGGGCGTGCAGAGCACGAGTGCACATGGGTGTGTGGAGACCCTATACTTTCCATCTGAGAGGCAGCAGGTGGAGTTATCTCTTAGTTGTCAGAGTGTGCTCCCCAAAATACAAAGCCCTACAGTTTAACTGGTTTCATTTCTTAGTAGTTCCCCTAGCAGGAAAACATTTTTTTCCTTTGAAAGAATTGTTTGTGACTGGCAATTTTTAAAAGTAAACCATTAGAGTTTTGAGATTTTAGGAAAGAAGAAAAAAAAAGGACAAAATAAGGATAAATTGTAAATTTTAGACACTGTCTCAGGTTTCCATTTTAGTGAACTTCAATGGCGTATGTGCGCGTGTGGGGGGTGCATTTATTCGAAATCAGCCTTCTGCTATATTTATTTTTAATTAATTAAAGAGCATTGTGTGTACATACATACACTGCATACATGCCTGGTAACTACAGAAGCCAGAAGAGGATGTTGTGTTCTCTGGAACTGGAGCTATAGACAGTTGGGAGCCACCATGTGGGAGCTAGGACTCAAAACCAGATGTGCGGGAAGAGCAGCATGTGCTCTTTACGGCTGAGCCATCTCGTCAGACCCTGCCCCCTCCAGTGTTTTAAATCTGGGTTTATTTCTTCTTAAATTATTTTTGAAATTATAATATAATTGCATCATTTCCCCCTTCCATTTCCTCCCTCTAGATCCTCTTATAATCCTTCCTTGCTAAAGTATTGTTTTTAATAATACTTTATTGATACTCTGAGAGTTTCATATACTGTATTTTGATAATTCTCATCCCCAACTCCTTTCCCATCTCATCTCAGATTTGTCCCCCAATTGTTCCCCCTAATTCCCCAATCCCTTCTTCTTTATGTCTTTTAAACAAATAATTCAGTCTATTTTGTGTTGCCATCCACTGAAGTGTAGTGGACCTACCAGGGACCACCCTTTAATGACAACTTATCTCTTCCTGAGAAGCCACCAGTTATCACTAGCTCCTAATTAGTGGTGGCAATGCCTAAGCCCCTCCTTCTCCATCCTAGAATGTTGACTGGACTGATAGTAATCTATTTCTAAATTACACTTTGAGTGTCTCTTAGAGATTAGAAGGTCATGTCGTATAACTGGCCATGCAATTTTGATCTCTTTTCTAACTTGTCAGGCTTGATTTTGCAGTTGTTTGCCTTTGGGGTTAGGAGAAAGGAGACCGCATTTTCATGAGCATCTATAATGTGCCACAGTCTAGGGATGAGAGCCTTGAGGGTGGTGGTGTAAGACCAAATAGTAGTTCCTTATCATTTGATGAAACTCTCGGATAAACTCTGGGCCTGGAGCTTTGCTGGGGGAGACAGGTTTCTAAACAGTACAGCAAGTGCGGAAGTTCTGTTTCTCTTGGGCAGTGTACATTCTTCAAGGAATTTGTTCCTCTTCCTTGGTCTTCAAACTAGTTAGCATCCAGTTGTCCGGAGTGTGCTCTTGTCATCTTTCCACTTTCTGTAGCTTTTGTGGTGTCCCACTTCACCCCCACCTTAGCTGTGCTGCTCTGTGTGCTGTTGCCAGTCACCCCTCAGTAGTCTTCAAGGTGGGGTCAGTTTAGTTAGTTCCTGCTCAAGACTCAGTTTGCCTGCTGATCTTCTCACTGACAAGGTTGTTTCATTTCTGTCTTTCTTTAAAAATTATTTCCTTCATTTTACTTTTTTTGCTGTTTTCTATTGTGACACTCTCATTGGTTCATTTTTTTTCCCCCTGACTGTATGTATTTAAAGCTCTAAACTCTGTTGCTTCATCCATGTATTCATGTCCTATGACCGTTGACATAGTTCTTTCATTATCATTTCTAACTATTTTCTCATTTCCATTATGATTTTTGTTTGATATGTGAGTTATTTAATTTCTATACCTAAGATTTTTCTTGGTATCATTTTGTTAATGGTTTCTGAATTGACTCCATTGTGGTCAAAGACGTATTCTATATAAGTTCAGGATCTTAAAGCTTATTGGTATTTGTGTTTGTGTCTAGATTGAATAGTCTGTTTTTATGAGTGTTCTTTGTATGCCTAAAAGTAATTCATATCAACGGATAGCTATTGTGTTCTGTTTATGACCTGCATCCATGTATGTTCATTGTGTACTGCAAATCTTTTCCCTGTTTTGTTTTTAATTTTGCTTTTATTGTTAATAACAGCTTTAAACTGTTCTGTCATGGAGTTGCAAATCTCCTAGTATGACTGTACATTTGTCCATTTCTATAGATAATTTTGTCTGATTTTTATTTTTATGTCTTGAGATGATTAACTCTCAAGGAATAAACACAAAATACTTTAAAGACAATTTGGTCCATAAACATTTGTTATAAATATTGGTACATTTTGCGTGTGAACCTTAGCCTTTAGTGACTGAGCCCTCCCTCCTGCCGAAATGCATATATGTTTAAACCCATTTCTCTGCTAGTTGTGCATTAGTACCCAGCATCTTGGCTCAGATATTGCTTTCCTGATTAGGATCTTGTTGGTCAGCAGTCTGTGTTAGTCTCCTCAGGAATCCTTAGTGGATTGGGTAGAGCATACTTTGATGGCCTCACTCACATGTTAGGTTGAGGTGACTGTTGTGTGGCCCATGTCTCCACCAACCATCCTCACAGGGTAGCTGAGTTCTGTGAAGTAAATAAAACACTGACACATTTATTTCTAAATACTTGACTATATATGTTTTAATAAGGAAGGACATTTTCCTCTGTACCTATAATGACATCCTCAGACCCAACAAATTTAACATTTTCTTAATGTCAAAGGCGTATGTCCTTTTGTCTTGTATTTTGTAAATTTTCCAATTTAAGATACTTAACAATTATGTATAAAAACTAGTATATTATTCATGTCACATATTCAGAAAATAGGTAGTAGAGAGAAATTTAAATTTTAGTAGAAATAGTAATATTTTCTTCTTATAGTTTAATTGAAACTATTAGTCTTTGAAAGGTTAAGTTCTGATCTTTTATATTAAATTTTATTTGTAAAAAATTTCAAATATGTAAAAAAGTTACAAAAACACTACACATATTTATGTACTTTACCCAGAGTACTAACATTTTACTGTGTTTGTGCTTAATTTCTCTCTACATAAATGTACATGTAGGAGTTCCTATGCGGAGCTCATGGATGATATCTAGGGTTTACTATTGCTGTGAGGAGACACAGTGACCATGGCAACTCTAATAATGAAAACGTTTAGTTGAGGGTGGCTCACTTACAGTTTCTGAGGGTCGGTCCATTATGATCATGAAGGGAAGCATGGCGGCCCACAGGCAGACTTGGAGCTGAGAGCCCTACATCTTGACTCAGAGCAACAGGAAGTAGACTGACTGTCACACTGAGTGAGGCTCGAGAAAAAGACCTCAAAGCCCACCCCGACAGTGACACATTTCCTCCAACAAGGCCACACTTCCTAATAGTGCCACCCCTTTTGCCGGCCATTTTCCTTCAAACACCACATGATCCCTGATGAATGAGCTCATCCTTGGGCTCCTCTCCCGGCCCTGGAGTCAGGGTGTGGAGCTCACGGTTCTCTCCCTTAAGTCTCTGGTCACCAGCTCCCATCCCAAAGCCACCTCTACAGCACATACGCCAGTGTGCTTGAGGGGCGCTTCCTGTGAGTAACAGAGATCTTCTGTGATCTTCAGAGCTCTCTACTAGGAACAGGGCACAAAGACCAGATAGTTCAAATTATACTGCAGGTGTTTTATCCCATCTGATATTTAGTATTTAGGTTTGGCCTGCTAGTGTGTCTAGTGTGTTTTGAATTGGAGGTAATATTTCTATTTTACTTTCTTTATACTCTTTAATCTTTTAGCATTTGTCTTCAGATTGTACATATCAATGCACACCCTGGTGGTGGCTGAAATGTACATTTACATATATGTATATATCTGAGATGGCATTCTTATAAAAATGGGAAGGTGAAGTACTCTTCTGTGAGAACTTCAAAACGCACCTGCATTTTTATGTACCATCATTGCAAAAAAAAAAAAAACCAATTTCCATCTCCTTAGCAGAGTTCCAGTTGCAAACACTTACTTTTCTAGCTGCTTTAGATTGTGCTGTGCAGCAATAGTACAGGAAGCCATGGTTACCGTTCCCTTGATGCATGGAAATTCATTGATAAGGAAATTAAGATCCAATGAGTTTAAGACCATTCAGCTGAAAAGTAGCAGAGCCTAGATTTACTGTAGGTCTCTTGAGCTCTGCAGTCTGTGCTCTTTTCATTACATCTGCTTCCCCATTTGCATGTGCACTTGACTTCCTGCCTCCAGATGAAAAGCAGTGTGTCAACATGTAACAGAAGCCACACTGGACTGGAAATGAGCCCGCTGTCTGGCTAGCTGTATCACTGAAACAAATTATTGGGCTTGAATTTATTTTTAAAATAAGGAGCTGAGTAGATAGTTTCTGAAGTATAACCCTGACTCAGAAAGTATAAAATTATAAAAATCCATAGCTAGTTGCTTTCATAGAATTTTCTTGAGAAAATAGAGTCAATTTAAACTTTAGAGAATGTATCTCACCTTTTCATCCTTTGAACTTGTGGTCCTACAGGGACAGATTTACCAAAGCGTTCTTTTACATTTCAGACAGATTATGAGGGACAGGCCAAGAAGCTCTTGGAACTGATGGAGAGCACAGATGTGATCATTGTTGCTGGAGGAGATGGGACACTGCAGGAGGTAGGATCCTCCCCTTCCCATCCAGGAACATTTTTAAGGGGAGAAAAATGGAAATTAAGTTCTAGAACAATGGCAACAATAATTAAGGAAACTGTTGGAGTTCATTGTTTTAGGGCTGTTGCTCATAAACTAATAGAGCCCTGAGCTTTTCTCCTGTACTTTTCCTTCCTTGTTTTTGGTAAACCTTCCTCCCAGCCAAAAGAAGGCTTTATATGCAATAAATTTTGTTTGACAAAATTAAATAAAACAAACAAGGCTCTATAATGTAGGCACTTAGGATGAAGTGGGAGATCTTGAGTTACAGTTAATCTTGAACTACACAGCAAGATTAGATCAAACGTTGACTAAGACAGGAGGCAGAATGGGGACGGATGGGCTGCACTTGTTATGTTGTGCATCCTGGTGCACAGCAGCTCTGTGGTGGCCTCATGGGTTCACTGGGGACAAGGTCTCATCACATGACAGCATCTCTCAAGAAAACACGTCTCTGCCCACATGCATCATTGCTGTTATGTAGAGTTAACTCTTGGTACTGCATTTATAGGACGAGGTGCTGCTTGCTCACATGCATGAGTCTCTCTGTTTTTCTGTTGTTTTTAAGGTTGGTTGTTTGGCAGCCAGTGCTAGAGAACACACCTCTTGTATGCCGGGCAAGCTCTCACTACTGAGCTTTATCCTTAACCCTGTCTTTGTTCTAATATTAGTATCACTGCCCCTTAGTCAGATGTTACATCTATTAGAATGGCCAGGATCCAGAACAAGGGCAAACCGAATGCTGATAAGGGTGGATCAGTAAGAACTGTCATTCATTGATGGTGGGAATGCCGAATGGTTTAGTCACGTTACCTATTAGAATAACCAAAATCCAGGATAACCAAAATGAGTGGTTTCCCAGAAAACTGAACTTACTGTTACCACGTAGTCCAGCAATTGTGCTCACTGGAAGTTATCTAGCGGAGTTAACAGCTATTGTGCTTAGAAAAATAGCTGCACTTGGATGTTTATAGTGTCTTTATATATAATTGACAAAACTTAGAAGAAATGAAGGTGCCCTTTAATAGGTCAGTGGGTAAGTAGAGTTGCATACCCAAGTAATCGATTATTTAGCATGAAAAACAAAAAAAAAGAATTATCCAGTTATGTCAAGATTTAGAGAAAACATGCAAAGACTACACTCCTCCATTGCTGGTGAGAATGCAAACTTGTACAGCCACTTTGGAAATCAGTGTGGTGGTTTCTCTGAAAATTGGGAATCAATCTACCTCAAGACCCGCAATACCACTCTTGGGCATATACCCAAAGGATGAACACTCATACCAGAAAGACATTTGCCCTGTTCATAGCAGTATTTTTCATAATAGCCAGAACCTGGAAGCAATCTAGGTGCCCCTTAACAGAAGAATGGATAAAGAAAATGTGGTACATTTACATAATGGAATACTACTCAGTGGTAAAAAATGATGACACATTGAAATTTGCATGCAAATGGATAGAACTAGAAAAAACCATCCTGAGTGAGGTAACCCAGACCCAGATAGACAAATATGTTATGTATTCACTTATAAGTGGGTATTAGATGTAAAAGAAAGGATAACCAGCATATAGTCCATGACCCCAGAGAAGATAGGTAACAAGGAGAACCCTAAGAAAGACATATGGATCCTCCTAGGAAAGGGAAACAGACAGGAACTCCTGAGAAAATTAGGGAGTGTGTGTGAGGGGTGGGGAGAAGAGTCAGAAGAAGGGGAGGAGGGGACACGGGGAGCTAGGAAGAGAACATACGGGAATGGGATGCTCAAGAAGGGGGAATGACAGAGACGTAGAGAAAGGAAAGTTATATCTTGATAGAGGATGCCATTAAGGTGCTAGTGAGAAACATGGCACTAGGGAAATTATCAGAAATCCACAAGAATGACCCAAGCTAAGACTCTAAGCAACAGTGGAGAGGATGCCTAAACTGGCCTTCCCCTGTAATCAGATTGATGACTACCTTCATCCAGCAATGGATGGAAGTAGATACAGAGATCCACAGCGCCGAACTTCCAGAGATCAGTCCAAGAGAAGCAGGAGCGATATGAGCAAAAGGGTCAAGACCAAGAAGGTGAAGGTGATACCCACAGAAACAGCTGACCGGAGCTAGCTCACTGGCTCTGGACTGACAGCTGGGGACCCTGCATAGGACCAACCTAGGCCACTGAATGTGGGCGTCAGTTGTGAGGCTTGAGCAGCTTGTGGGGCCACTGACAGTGGGACCAGGATTTATCCCTAGTGCTTGAACTGGCGTATTGGAGCACATTATCTTTGGAGGGATGCCTTGGTCAGCCTAGATCTAGGGGGAAGTGCCTTGGTACTGCCTCCAAGATATGTGTTAGACTTTGTTGACTCCCCATGGGAAGCCTTACCCTTTCTGAGGAGTAGGTGGAAAAGTGGGACAGGAGGATGGGAGGGATTGAGAACAAGAGAAAGAGCTGGGTAGGGATGACGGCTCCCACCTGCTTCCCAGAACAAGGAGGCTGAGGCCGGAGGAGTGCTGTGAGTCTCGGCTGCCTAATGAGACCCTGTCTCAAAAGTGGATAAGATAAAATAAAGAAGTGATTAACGCTTCTTGTTTAGCCCTCTGTCTTCATAGCCCTTAGGAAGAACACTTGAGTACAGATTTCTGAATACAATAAGGCATCTTTTTGTCTATGCATCTCAAAGGGGTAACAGGCTTTTCCGTATAATTGAAAAGAGCTCAGATTCCTGTTGAACCTACAACATATAAACATTAGTAAAGCTATGTTTTGTAGACCTTAAAATATAGTTTTCCTAATGTAATATGGAATCTTTATAATTTATTTTAGTTTTTATTATTACTTCTAGGTTAAGAATGAAATCCAATTTAGCCTTGATCTTATTTGAGAAAATGATGTGTTTTTAAGATCTAGGACATCATTTAACATTGTTCCTGGAAGAAAACAAATAAGTTTGTGGTCCATGAAATTTGAATATAATTTTGTTATGATAAAGGAAATGCATGTTGTTTATGATAATTTTTTTACACTCCTAGGTTGTTACTGGACAGATGAGGTGAGCTTGTAACAATAAATTTACGTTTTTACTTGCTGTCATGCTTTGGTCACACCTTTATAGGATCCTTCAGCCATTCTCCAACCATTCTGAGGCCTAGCAAACATGGGAAACCTTTTAATGCTCCATACCTTTTTTGGACACAGGTTGGAATTTTTGAGAGATGATAGATAATGATGGATGAATGAATATGGATGCTAACGAGAGATCCCACACTATCTCAGAATGGAGTATAATAAAGAGTTATTTATTTAGTGGTAGATTCACAGATCATAGTTCTCTGCACGAACAGGATCAGGAACGAAACCCAGCAGCTGGAAGAGAGTTAGCACGCCCTTTACATTGGCATTTATAGTATAAGAGGCCATGCCCAAGTTGGTTAGTATCTTAAAGGCTACTGGCTGAAGGAGTTCCTACAGCAGATGCATGACTCAAGCAGTTTGCTGATCTCATATAAATGCTATACTGTTCAAGACTTGATTCCTTTAGCTAGTTTGCCTCTCCTTGTATCGGTAGAGATTGTTGAACTGCTTTAGCCAGCATTTCCAGTAGCACATCAGTGATCAGAGACAGGTTTCCTTGCAGAAACCCTTCTGTCCAGAAGCCAATTTGCACTCACATGTGGACACCCCCAGGATCTGAGAAACCTTCTGCTTTTTAGGAGCAAGTTTTTTCAATGTTCTTAAACTACTGTTATTGCTGCTTCTGTTTATATTTTAAAGATTAGTAAAATCTAATCTATAACCATGCCTCAGGGTTCTTAGGTAATCAGTAACTCTGCCCTGGGCTCAGAATTTTGCAGAATTTTAACATGGTTGCTGACTGTGGGTATTTAAAAAGAACAAAGCTTTGTCTTTTGCCCTGCTGTCAGAATTTCTTGTTACATAATTGTTAAAGAAGGAAAATGTCTTTTTTCTTGGAGTGTGGACTGTTGCAGGTAAATAATCCTAAATCCAGGCACAGGGCTTCTTTATGAGGACTTTGAGTTATTGTTAGGGAGTGATAGGTTTGAGGTTGCATTTCAGTTGTCTTCTGCCAAGCAATTTAGGAAAGCAATTTAATGCAAAAAGTCTTTGAATTGCAGTAGTTTGGGTTGTTTTAGGTCAGTCTCTGAAAGGCAGGCGCCAGGTGCCGTTCAGATTAAGTACAATGCACACATCATCTGTGGTGCTTCCGTCACAACCCAGATACATTCAGAACAAACCTGCTAGACTTGTGAGCATGCTTCTTGCTTCCTCCACGTAGAATCTCATTTTTAAAAACTTTGCTGCCCACTCCCCAGGCAACATCTATACTGAAAGGAAAATAATGGGTTCATAGATAAATATGGGTGTTTTGTCTGCATGTAGAATTCCTGATGCCCACAGAGGCCAGGAGTGGGCATTAAATCCCCTGGAATTGGAGATACAGATGGCTGTACACCCCCTGTAGGTACTGGGAATTGAACCAGTGTTATTTATAAGAGTAGCAAGTACTCTTAACCACTGAGCCATCTCTTCAACTCACAATGGCTTACATTAAATAAAAGGAAAAAGGCCTTCCAGACGGCACAAGCACTGTTAAGTATATTCAGGAAATGAAATGTATGTATTGAAGGCGGGAATGCCCAGTAGTGCAGCCTTGATGGGAGCTAATATGGCTGTCTCTTATCAAATTCAACATAAGTTTGTCATACTCTTTAGGCATTTACCTAGGGGAAATACAGACATACAGATCCAGACAACAACCTACACCTTATTGGTAGAGACTCTGTTGCTAGTTGCCAAAAAGCAGGAATAGTGCCAGTGTCAGCCAGTTCCTGAATCAGCGGCTGAACAAACTGTGGTGCATCCATATAACAGAGTTGCTGTGGGATGGTCTTTCTCTACAATGCGTTGCTCTCATTGGTTGATGAATAAAGCTGCTTTGGCCTATTGTTATCATTGAGGTACACTTTGGCTCTGCCCCTTGGGAACCTGGCTTAGTGAATCACGCTCTGTGCCCTGCTTTATGCCTGTGTGCATGGTAGACAGTACCCTGTGCCTTAAGAAACAAGCCCCACCTATTCCCACTCTTCTTCTCACTGTTCTTCTGAAGAGGCAAGCTGGCCTTTTCTCTCTCCCTCTCCATCTCTCTCTGTCTCTGTCTGTCTGTCTTTCTGTCTGTCTGTCTATCTATCTATCTATCTATCTATCTATCTATCTATCTATCTATCTATCTATCTATCTCTGTCTTCCCTCCTTTCTACCCTTCTCTCAGTAAATTCCACACTCAAGCTCTGTCTCTATGGCATATTTTTCTCCTGCCTGAGGTCCTCACCCACCATGGGACCTGCCACCATCCCAACTCATGCTGAATCACAACACCTGTGGCAGGGCAGAATATAGCTAGATGGGAAAGCCAAACTGAATACAGGGAGAAAGAAGGCCGACTGGAGAGAGACGCCAGCGACTGCTAGTGGAGTAAGATGCCAGAGCATTGCTGGTAAGCTATGTGGCAATACACAGATTATTGGAAATGGGTTAATTTATTTGTTGAGCTGGCCAGTAAGAAGCCTGTGCCATTGGCTACACTGTTTGTAATTAATATTAAGCCTCAGAGTGGTTATTTGGGAATTGACAGATGGGAGAGAAACCTCCAGTTACACACAGTGCTACTTAACATGGAAAGACACTGTCCACCATGTTGATACAGTAGGTAGCACGAATAATCTCAAACTCAAGCTTTTTCATTCTATATGACATTTCCTACTAAAGATTAAACTGGACATGGTCATTACCAGGAAGCAATGATGGTGGTATATGGTGATATATTATTTGTGTTTTAATAAATAAAGTTTGCCTGATGATTGGTACAAAGCAGTCACACTAGCCAGCCATACAGGCCATACAGACTGTGGTTGCACACACACACCTTTAATCCCAGCAACCATACTAGTTAGTCATAGAGGTCAAGTGGTGGCGATACATGACTTTAATCCCAGCACTAAAGAGGGATATAAGATGAGAGGAGACAGTTTTCACGCTCAGTCTCAATCTGAGGCTTCGTGGAGGCAGGGTTGCCCATTTTCAGTCTGAGGTAGAGGTAAGAGCCAATGGCATCTGCTTGGCTTTTCTGGTCTTCAGGTTAAACCCCAATATCTGTCTCTGAGTTTTTATTATTCATTCTATATTGGCGTCCAACATTTGAGGTTGGATTCACAAACATTCACAAAAAGCCATTTGCCTATAGCTTTACAGCCATAGGCATAGCCTGGAGCTATGCACGGCCCGAGAAACAGCCCTACCAGCTAGGTTTTTCTTTTTTCTCACCTGGCAGGCTCTCCCTGAACCCCCTTTTGGGGCTGCTGCTAAACTAGGTAGCTGCCTTGAAATTCAGGCAGGCTGTTACTGTTTCATGCAGCAGCAATCAGCCTCACATCTTCATCAACATCAGCAGCAGATTTGGTGAGACAGTTGGGAATTCTTAAAGGAGGGATTAGTTGATAGGGACAGTTTTTTTTCTCATGTTAAAAAATGGGAAACACCATTATATTGGAGGAATTTGTATCTCTGTATGATAATATGCTGGACAGTTTGAAAATGGAACAATTAAATGAGGGGATAATTAATTTAGATGAGATTTATGTAATGCAATTGTAAACATTATCAGCATTATCATTTATTTTGTATCACTAAAAAACTTGGTTAATCTGAGGGCCAAGTTATAGGCCTTAGAAAAACTTAATAAAACAGATCACAGAGATATTCAAATGCAGACAAAGAAATTTAATGGAGAACCTATTTCAGTGTTGCATTATAAGAACAGAGAAGAACAGCCTAAGGTTTTCAAACAACCATCCTTTTTTTTCTTTAGCTTGTTTTCATTTATTTATACATTTAACATTTAAAAAATAACAAATAATATTCTACAAAGTGCAATATATATATTTATATGCACACACAAATGCACATACAATGTAAGCATAGACTCAGAATCATCACATTGAAAGAAGAAAGAACAAGAAAAGAAAGTCACTGTAGTAAGTAACTTGCCAGAGTTAGACTCTTCATTAACAACTGGCTATGCACTCAAGGTTTGTCACTATACAGTATTAACTGGGGGTGGTGTAGTCTGGGAGAAGTGGGAGATGAAAGATGACATCAGTAGCTGTTGGAAGGAAGATTTGGGAGTTCCACTGAATCATCCTCTGATCCCTGGCAGCTATGTGAAAAGCAGCTTGTTCCTGCCTTTATATACTGTGCCACACAAGCCCAAAGCAACATGTCCAAGTGACCATGCATTTTAAACTCTAAAAACTTTTATTCTGTTAATTTTCTAGTTGAGTGTTTTGCCCCAGTAAAGCAAAATTTACTACTACACCACTGAAGTGTCAACAGCAATCCAACTGAAACTGAGTTCTGAGGAAAAAGGAAGACCACTTTTTAAAGCTGGTATGAACAGAGCAATTATCAGGAAGTTTCATTCATCATAATTTTTCAAGGGCCATAAAAACATCCTGTGAGACAATAATAATCTAGTGCTGCATAAATTTTATTGAAATCTAATAATTTATGAGCTCTTGTACTCTTATAATTTTAGTGAATTATTGCAAGTTGGCATGTAATCCTGGACTGGAAAGACATAACCAAGAAAGACAGAATTGCTGTTTAATGGGAATTGGTGTAGGAGGTCCTTCTGTATTTGTGTTGCTTTCATTGGTTGAATAAAGAAACTGCCTTGGCCTTTTGATAGGGAAGAGCTTAGATAGGCGTGGAAAAGAGAACTGAATGCTGGGAGAAAGAAGGCAGGCAGAGAACTGCCAAGGAGTCGCCAGAGTCAGACATGCTGAATCTTTCCCGGTAAGCCATGACCTCATGGTGAACACAGATTATTAGAAATGGGTTGAATCAAGATGTGAGAGTTAGGCAATAAGAGGCTAGAGCTTATGGGCCAAGCAGTAATTTAATTAATACAATTTCTGTGTGGTTATTTTGGGGGTTAAGCTAGCCGGGCATCTGGGAGATGGATGGCAGGACACAGCCCACTCGCTCCCTACTACAGGGACTCTGTAGATAAGTAGGTGAATGCTTTATGACTAAGAATTACATTAGCAAGAATTACACTACCTCCTCAGCAAATATGAATTTTAAAATGATGTGGTGGGTTTTATTTTTCACATAATATAAAAGCAAGCTAAAAGTGCAAGAATATGCTTTACATGATCTTGTGAAGTAAAGAAGTGATGGTTCTGATCAAACCATCCTTAATATATCCAGTAACCATACAGGATTTGCCAAATGATAGAGTAAGAGCTGAATGGACTCCTGTGTCAATGTTAGGTTTAAGGAGGTTCAGGGAGGCCATAGTCTCATATGGCATGCATTCACACTTTGTGAAGCAAATGTTAAACTGGTGGACAGTTTGTAATCCGTGATGACATGATGAGAGAGTTGGTTAAAACTGTTTTAGCTCCTATTCCACAATTACCATAGAGTAGCTGGTTCAGAGAAGAACCTAAGACTGTTGATCTTGGAGTAAAGCTAGAGGATGGAAATCTCCAAAGATCTAATTCTTGGAAAAGAAAATTATGCTACTGTAGAAAGGCAATCTCTATATGATGGTCACATCCTGGCATTATCCATGCAGCAGCTTTAAATGCTTGGAACAGAATTGAAGAAGTAGGAAAGAAGATTGAGTCATTTACTTAGGTCATACAAGGCCCAAAGGAAATGATGAATTTCTTACAAATATTAACTTCAGCAGTAAACAGAATGATACCAAATTCAGAAGCTAGACAAATAATAATTGTATCTTTGGCTTTTGAGAATGCCAGTTCTCTATGCAAAGGATAATTAGGCTGTTAAAGACAAGGTCAGCACCTTTGGAGGAATGGATTCAAGATACAAATAATGTTGAACCTTATGACCATAATGATACATGGATAGGAGAGGTCATTTCCAGAAGTTTGAAGAAAAATCAAAATGTCAAGTATTATAATTGTGGCAAACAAGGTTACCTTAAAAGAGATTGTAAACAGAATGTTCCTAGTAACAATTTTTTTAAGCATAATTGATGTAGAATGCCCCTTCTGGATTTTACAGAAGGTATGGCAAAGGCAGGCATTGGACTATTGAATGTAGGTCAACAAGGTAATCCATATACATTGGGAAACTCCCTGAGGGGCCTCTCACAAGCCTCTGTGCCAAATCCAGTTCAGTCCTTTCCTGCCATTGTAAAGGAAACTCCTTCACAGAGCAATTAAAAAACCTAATGCCTATTTTAAGAAACCATACTACTCTGGATAATAGAACAGCTATAGTAGAGAGAACAATAAATTCAGGAGAAACCATAAAGTGAGTATTTTGGCAAACTTCTACAAATGAACAAAGACCAAAATTAAAAATGTGAATAAATGTCATTGTCATTGAAGGTCTAGTAGACACAGGTATGGATGTAACAATTTCACAAGAATCTTGGCATCCAAATTGGCCTTTTCAGGATGTAAATGTTCAGTTTTTAGAGTGTGGAACTTTATCTCAGGTAAAACAGAGTGCAAGATCGGTCAAAAGTATAGGGCCAGAAGGACAGAGAGGAATATTAAAACTATATGTGGCTAACTTAGCAATGAATTGTGGGGACGTGATTTGTTACAGCAATGGAATACTCAGATTAACATTCTCCCAATCTTAGAAACAAACCATAAATTAACATACATTTCTGGAGAAAATATTACCAAGATATTATAAAAAACAGTCACGACCATTCAGGTTGTACAAGAATGGTACAAAACAAAAACAAAAAACAAAACAAGGCCACAACAGCTGCTGATCTTCCAAAGGCACCAATAGTTTCTTCACTATACATTTATAAGAAAAAGAAAATTTTACCTTCAGTGTATCTACTTAGAATAATTCTCAGCCTGCTAAGAGATATCAATGAAAGATTATCCCACAGGGAATGTTAAATAGGTCCACCCCGTGCCAATATTTTGTATGGCAGCCATTGGAAATGATACATAAATAATTTCCTCAATCTACAGTTTACCAGTACAGGGACAATATCATATTAAGTTATTCAAACATAGATACTTTAGAAAGAATGTTTGAAGAAGTAAAGAAAAATTTGCCTTATTGGGGATTACAAATTGCTCCTGAAAAAGTACAAAGAGGATATTCTATTAATCATTTAGGCTATAAATTAGGTTTACAAAAAATTAGATCCCAGATCGATTGCAGACATTTAATGACTTTCAGAGATTGCTAGGAGACATTTCCAATCTATGGCCCACTATTGGGATAAAACCTGATGAACTGATTAATTTAAATAAAACCTTATATGGTGACATGGACTAAAATAGTCCCAGGAAATTATCAGCTGAAGCTGAAAGAGAATTGGCTTTGATAGAAGAGAAATTACCTAAGGCACATGTAGATCATGTGGATGATCAAAATATTCCCTTACAGTAATTTTTTGGTTTTTTTTTTTTTTTGTTTGGATTTTCTTTTTTGAGACAGGGTTTCTCTGTAGCTTTGAAGCCTGTGGTGGAGCTAGCTCTTTTAGACCAGGCTGGTCTCAAACTTGCAGAGATCTGCCTGCCTCTGCCTCCTGAATGCTGGGATTAAAGACATATGCCACCACCGCTTCATTCCCTTACAGTAATTTTATTGCAGAGGGAAAATATTATCTTGGAATGGATCATTTTACCACATAAACCAAATAAATAAATAAATACATAAATAAATACATAACTTATATGTAAAATGTCTCTGACTTAATTATAAAAGGAAAATTGAGACTTCATCAATTAGGAATGGACTCAGCAGAAATTATAGTACCTTTTAAAAATGATGAAATTGACAAATTATGGGCAAACAGTGAACCCTGGCAAAGAGCTTGTAGTAATTTTGGGGGAGAGATTAACAACCACTATCCCGCCGGGTGGTGGTGGTGCACACCTTTAATCCCAGCACTCGGGAGGCAGAGGCAGGCAGATCTCTGTGAGTTTGAGGCCAGCCTAGTCTACAAGAGCTAGTTCCAGGACAGGCTCCAAAGCCACAGAAAAACCCTGTCTCAAAAAACAAAAACAAAAAACAAAACAAAAAAAAAACAACCACTATCCCAGAAGCAAGAGAATTCAACTTATAAAGAAAACCAACTGAATCGTTCCTCTCATTGTACAGGACACACCAATAACTGGAGCCCCTACATTCTATACTGATGAAAACTAATCAGGAATGGCAGGTTATAAATTAGAAAATTTAAGTAAAGTGAAACAAAGCCCTTATGATTCTGTCCAAAAGTCAGAGTTATATGCTATTCCCATAGTACTATGGGATTTTAAAGAACCTCTCAACATAGTTACTGATTTGCAGTAGGCAGAAAGAATTGTTTTGCATATTAAAACCATTGAATCTATCCCAGAAAATACAGAATTTACTTTATTGTTTATCCAGTTACAACATGCAATCAAGAATAGGAGTCATCCCATATACATAATACAGATGCGATCCCATGCTAGTCTGCCAGGTCCTCTGGCACAAGGTAATGCAGAAATTGATCAGCTATTAATTGGAAATGTGTTGAAGGCCTCGGAGTTTCATAAAAAACAAAGTCAATAACAAAGTTGGTTTTTTTTTTTAAAAAAAAGGCTTTTCCATCACATGGCAACAAGCCAAGAAATTTATAAGGACATGACCTACTTGTTCTTTATACAACCAAACACCACTACCATTAGGAAGTAACCCAAAGGGTACTCAAAGGAATGAAATCTGGCAGATGGATGTGTTCCATTTTGTAGAATTTAGAAAACTAAAATATGTACACCACACCATAGGTACCTATTCAGGTTTTCTCTGGGCAAGTGCTGTGAATTTGGAAAAGACTGATCCAGTAATCACACATTTGCTAGAAGTTATAGCTGTTATGGGTATATCTATACAAATAAAGACAGATGATGCTCCACAATATGTCTCTAAGAAAATGAAACAGTTTTTTGCTTATAATATAAAACATATTATAAGTATATCACACAGTCCTACAGGACAGGTAATTTTAGAAATACCAAATTGAACTCTAAAGGATATGTTAAATAAACAGAAAGGAATGATAAATAACCCCAGAAATAGCTTGCATAATGCTTTATTAATTTCTGAATACTGATGTGAAAGGAGCAACAGCTGCTGAGAAACATTGGATAGTAGAAAAAATTACAGAAGTAAGTCAGTCAATATACTTTAAAAATGTACACTTCGGATGGAAACCAAGACCTGTTATGTTGGAGAAGGGGTTTTGTTTTGTTTCCACAGAAGAAGAAAAGGTGGATACCATCAAAATTGATAAAGATTCTATTTGAACAAGAGACACCTCTTAATTAAAAGAGATAATACTTCATTAATCACCATGGCTATATAATCTAAATTAACCTATAAAACTAACAAATGCTTTTAATTTACTCAGATATAGCTTGCCACAAAGAAGTCTCCCAAAAATTAGGTTTGGGGAATTGTTTTTGTCTTTTCAGGAGAATAAAGGTATCCAGCTAAGGAATCCAAAGACCACTGGACAAATGAGACATGAAGAAAAAGGTCAAGTCATCCAGAAAAAAAAAGTCTCAAGAAAAAGAGTAAATTTGTGTATTGGTATATTACACTTCCAACAGGATAAAATTTCATAAACTGTCCCAAATGTTTGTGTCTGTTTTCTGCAGACATATAATGCAAATGGTCTATTTGTAGTCTCAGTCCAGTTAAAGATTAAAGCTGACTTTGGAGTTGGAGTGTGGCTATCTCTTCCTCTAAACCCAAGCCTGCTTATTAAGGTGAAATCCAAAATCCGTTTAACATCAGTAGAGCCACCTAATGTAGGAGAGAGGAATAACAAATATTTAAGGACTATTTTATTGCCACTAATCTCATAATCATTTGGTTTCATATTGACTCTCAACAGCTTTTCTGAAGGTATAAGATTTATAAGCTATATAATCTTAAATATAAACTTTTCATCATGATATTAATGGTCATATAGAGTACTAACTAATTCTAGAAAAAGGTTTCATCTATCTTCCTGTACATTATTTTGGGTTTGAGCCTATATCAGTTTTCTGCAGTGAATATGAGCATGCCTAACAGCTACATTTGAAGTCTCCATAAGGAGGATGGGGCCCCACAATGACTTCACGAGGACTGTTGTAACACCACTATGCTGAAAAGCACCACCTAAAGATTGGTTTTGAACTAAAAACTGTTCAGAACAATTCCAAGATCAGTAGCTGAGATTATCCAGCCCAACAGTCTATTCTAGCCAGCCCTGCCCTTTCTCATTAATGCAGAGACTGGATAACATGATACAGCTACCTTTCACAGGTCTTGACAAATAACCCACATTTCTCTTTTCAGGACCCCCTAAAGATGCCATCACCCCCAGACAGCAGGAAGTAAATTTAAGAATACAATGCCACATTCCTAAGAGGTAGGGTGGGTGGTTTTTGGTTGTTCAGTGGGTTATAGATTGTCATTGTTTAGGGGGGCTGGTTACATGTTATTGGTTATGCCCAGGAGGAAAGTTCAACAAATGAAATTAGATTCAAGGTTCTTGGTTTGAAAAGAAGAAGGGGGATAGAGATATAATAGGATAAAGGGGTAGATTATGGAATCTACTCTGAAAAGAAAAAAGAAAGGATATAGATATGGTAAGATAAAAATGTAGATTATTGAATCTACTTTTAAGAAGCAACTACTATTTTAAATGTTTTACATTGGATTGAACTGTATATTGTATACCAATTTTGTATATTGGTACAATTTTGAGATTAATTTTGATAGAACATACTTTACATGCATTTCTAATCTTGTTCAAGTTAGTGTACCTATACAGTTCATTTAACGATGTAATGCAAATTTCTAATTCTTGAAAATTATGATTACAAACTGTTTAGGATAATAAGGAAATGCAGTAATATTATAATATAATAGTCATCTATTATGATCAAACTTTTAGTCACGTTAGGTGTGTTTTCAAGGTCAAACAAAGATACATTTTAGATAGGTCATCTTCAAACACTTCAGAGATCTACAGAATATGGCATTTAAGATGTTCTTATACTGTAGGCTCTTTTTTATGACAATGAGATATGTCTACCCTTGGCAACACCAATCCACTTCAGAGAAGATAATGGGCATCAAGAAACTCCACAAGGAATTTGCTTTCTTTGTGGCAAAAGTAAGCCACTTGGCAAGAAAATGCCCTTGTCTCAATTGCTGACAGTATGCTGTCTTAATTGGACAAGTAAGACACAAAAGAAAGTGACTGCCAAACATTGTCAAGACAAGGAGGGAGAGCCCTTCACAATATCCTGCTTCACTGAAAAGTCTGTTGAACATGCTAGGTCTGTAGATCAAAGATGGATGCCCCAGCATTGAAGAGAAACTTTGGGTGACTGTCCAGGCAGCCAGCTGTTTCTGTCATTACTCACGTTTTTTTGGAAGTCGCTTTCTCGCACTTCCTGCTTACTCAGTTAATATTATTTCCTTCTTGGGTCTCTGAAGGAGTTAAAGAATAGATAGTTGCAGTTATAGATTTCCTTGTTTTACTAGACACAGAAAGCAAGTTATGATAGAAAGTAAATTAGGTACAAGACTTTGGATTCACCAAGATAGGGAAGATATGGAGTATTTTCTCTAAATTTGTCAAATGCAAGTGAACTAGACATTGTTGATGTATTTACGACCTGTATATAATGTTTGTAGTTATTGTACTTATTGTATATAGTTTTGCTTTTATTATAGCCTTTCTATTTTAGACAAAAAGGGAAATATAGAGGTATATTATTTGCATTTTACTAAATAAAGCTTGCCTGAAGATCGGTGCAAAGAAGCCACACTAATCAGCCATACAGGCCAGTCAGTGATTATACATGCTTTTAATCCCAGCAGTCAATAGCCATAGAGGCTGGGTAGTGGTGGTGCACACCTTTCATCCCAGCATTAGAGAGAAATATAAGATGGGAGGATCTGAGGATTTATGGGGGCAGGACTACCCATTTTTCAGTCTGAGGTAGAGTTAAAGAGCCAGTAGCTGGCTGCTTTGCTTTTTTTCTGATCTTCAAGTTGAACCCCAATATCTGTGTATGGGTTTTTGTTATTTGTGCTACATGAGTGGGAATGGGCTGGCTCCAAACATTGATGAAGGACTTGGAGGGTTGTTTAAAATATGTATTTTGGTGATGGTATTGGTTACATGAATACATTTGACAAAATCTATGGAAAGTCATGCCTACAAGAGCAGATTGTACTGCATGTGGATTCCAATTGAGTAAGTCTGATTTTAAAGAAAATTTAGCGCTTCAGCTTCCAGGGTTGCATTTGAGGAGCTCTGCAGGAAAAACAAATAGAAAGCTGATGGGAGTGTTTGCCCAGGATGCACAAGATCCTTGGCCCAGTCTTCAGCACCACAGTGCAAAAACAATATGATACAAACCACAAACTAACTCTCTTGGACCTGAATAGGAGGGGAGGACACAAGACAAACAGCTGTCCCATGATTGAAGGGAACACAGAGTCATGACTTACATGAATGGAAGCAGCTGTGGTAACCAGTACTGATGTAGCAAAACCTGAGGTTCTGAGTGGTCAGTTCTCGAAGTTCTAACCTCCTTGGCACCCAGCTGTACGAGTTTCCTATAATAGTGTGAGATATAACTACAGAAGTTTGATAAAGATCCTACACTAAGTACTAGAGGGGGAGAAATGAAGGGTTTTGGAATACTCTGAAGCAGTCATCTTACATGGTCTGTATCAGGAGAAACTATTTATTCAGAGCCCAAGCTTCTCAAATAGTATTGGAACTCAACAGGGATTGCTGGACTCTAGTTGGTTCTGGCCTTCCATATGAGAGAAGGAAAATAACCCAACTCCAGCCTACTCTTCAGTCCTTCCCTAACTTATTGGGGTAGAAAAGAGTTGAAGATTAAAATGGAAAGGTAACTGGACAGTCTTCAAATCTATGTAGATTATACAATATGTTTCTATATAATACATATGTCAAGGAAGAAGTCATGAGAATTTTAAAGAATTTTGAACTAAATAAAAACAACTTCAAAAATATGTGGGAGGCAGTGATAGTTGTGGTTAGAGGAAATTTAAAGCATTTAGTATATGCATTATAACAAAGGCAAAGCAAGAGTGTGACGGCACACTGTAGAGGCATTCACGTGGGAAGGTGACTCAGGAGGAGTGTGAGTTTGCGATCAGCCTGGCTACAAAGTCAGACACTACCTCTGAAGTCAGGAAGAGGAGAAAAGCAAGTTAAATTTAGAATTAACAGAAGGAAAGAAAAATTATATCCAGAGTAAACAAGTGAAAATAATAAGAACTCAATAAATTGAAAACAAAAGTCAATGGAAAAGCTGGTTCTTGGAAATAATAAATAGGTCAACAAATCTCTAGCCAGGAAAAATAAAAACGAGAAAGGACACAAACGCTTAATTTTAGTGATGAAAGAGACGATGTCGCTGCTGAGCCTACGAGCGTGGAAAAGATGGTGAAGGAAAGGATGACAACTCTAGGCCCATGAGTTTGATGACCTCGGAACAAACCAACTCCTTCAAAGACGGTTTGGCACCGCTCATGCAAGAAGAAATAATTGGCAAGTGGATTAATAAACTGGTACATGCAAGCAGTGGAATCTCATTCAGTGCTAGAAAGACATTGGCTATGAACCACAGAAAAACAGAAACTTGGATACATATGACCAAGTAAAGGAAAACGGTGTGGAAAAGGCTACGCTGTATGACTCCAACTGTTGGAGATCTGGACTAGGAAAATTATGACAGTAAGAAGGGGAAAGTTGTTAGGGCTTGGAGTAGTGCAAAGAGATGACCGAATTCCTTTGTGTGTACTTTGGTAGTGGGTACATGCCATTAACCTTGTCTCAACCCAGTTAGGCTGCAACTATGATCAAAACTGGATTATGAATGACAATAATAAGTCAGTAGAAATTCTTGAGTTGTGACAAAAGAGAAGACCAATTTTGGGGGAGGGAGGGTATGATAATAGAACAGCTGTTTGTGAGGGAAGGGTTATCTAGGGGAAGTTCTGTACTTGCCTTTAAATGTTCCTATGAACCTGGCCTAAGATGGCTCTAAAAAAAGAGTTTTATGTAAATGTACTGGATTTGATCCCTAGCAACACACACATACACACACACACACACACACACACACAGAGAGAGAGAGAGAGAGAGAGAGAGAGAGAGAGTTTCAGAATAAAAAGATTAGTCCTTCCAATTTCAATAACTTTATTTGATTAAGCAAGCATTAGAGATGCATTCTAGTTTCTTGTAAGTTTTGTTGACATCAGCATATACCTCTGTGGCTACTATCTCTAACCATTAATTCTAATTAGATGGTGATCTTATATCCCATCATTAACTTCATGTCAGTAAACTGAATATCTATGGTATATTGAAACCTAAACGGTTTCATAGTGATAATCAGAAAACATGTAAAATTGAAATACTGAACACATTTGGATGCTGTGGGAAACTAGTTTATTACTTAGAAAACTGGTTTTTAGAGTTGTTTTTAATTGGGCATGGTTGGGAGAGGACTGGTATTGTGCACTGCCTTTATTACAGCAGTAAAAAGGCAGAGGCAGGTGGACCACTGTGAGATCAAGGTCACCACGATCTATATAGCCAGTACAAGGTCAGCTGATGGACAAAGTCAGACCGTATCAAAATAAATAGGAGAAAAAGAGAGAAATTTAGTTGACAAAAATGCTAGTAAGCATTGAAGCTGTGGGTTACAACCTCAATATGGAATAAACCAGTCTTGATGGGTTCATCTGTAATCCCACCACTGGGGAGATAGAGGCAGGGAGATCAGAAGTTGAAAGTCATCTTTCACTAGAAAGTGCCAGCCTAGGATATATGAGGCCCTCATATGGTTTTAAAACAGTTAACCGGATTTTTGTCTTCGAGGTCCTTGGAGCCAGGCAAGTGATCCCTGCTCCTGTGCTGAGAGGATCCAGACAGGAAGACATGGGCAGGCGCAAATGCAAGAATCCCTCCAACAACCTGAAAAGTAACATGATAACACCAGAATCCAACAAACATGAAACAGGAAGACTCAAACACCTTAACCCAGAAGTAGAAGAAATTGACTTTAAACGTAACCTTATGAAAATAATCGAGACCCTTAAACAGGAAGTGAAAAACTCCTTTAAAGAAATGGAAGAGAAGACAAACAAAAAGTTAGAAGAAATTAATAAATCCCTCAACGATACCCTAGAAAACCAAGAAAAAGCAATCAAACAGGTAAAGGAAACAGTTCAAGACTTGAAAACCGAAATGGAGGTAATGAAGAAAACACAAACCGAGAGATGGCTGGATATGGAAAATCTGGGTAAACAAACAGGAACTACAGAGACAAGTATAACCAACAGAATGCAAGATATAGAAGACAGAATCTCAGGCGCTGAGGATACAATAGAGGAAATAAATAGACTCATTGATCAAAGAAAACAGCAAATCCAACAAATAACTCAAAACATCCAGGAAATCTAAGATACCATGAAAAGACCAAACCTAAGAATAATAGGGGTAGAAAAAGGAGAAGAATTCCAGCTCAAAGGCCCAGAAAATATATTCAACAAAATTATAGAAGAAAACTTTCCCAACCTAAAGATGGATATTCCTATGAAGGCACAAGAAGCTTACAGAAAACCGAATAGACTGAATAAAAAAAAAAAAAATTCCCTCGCCATATAATAATCAAAACACAAAACATACAGAATAAAGAAAGAATACTGAGAGCTGCAAAGGAAAAAGGTCAAGTAACATATAAAGGTAATCCTATCAGAATTACACCTGACTTCTCAATGGAAACCATCAAAGCCAGAAGGTCTTGGATAGATGTACTGCAGACACTAAGAGACCATGGATCCAAGCCCAGACTACTATACCCAGCAAAGCTTTCTTTCACTATTAATGGAGAAAAAAAGATATTCCAGGACAAAAACAGATTTAAGCAATATGTATCCACAAACTCAGGCTTACAGAAAGTTCTAGAAGGAAAACCTCAACCCAAGAAAGCCAACAACACCTACAATAACACAGACAGCTGACAACCCTCCACCAACAACTCAAAGAAGGGAAACACAGAAACACTACCACAAAAAAAAATAACTGGAGTTAACAACCACTGGTCATTAATATTGCTTAATATCAATGGAATCAATTCACCTATAAAAAAGCACAGGTTAAGAGAATGGATGCAAAAACAGGATCCAACATTCTGCTGTTTACAAGAAACATACCTCAACCTCAAAGATAGACACTACCTCAGAGTAAAGGGTTGGGAAAAGGTTTTTCAATCAAACGGCCCTAAGAAACAAGCAGGTGTGGCTATCCTAATATCTAACAAAATTGATTTAAACTAAAATCAGTCAGAAGAGATGGAGAAGGACACTTTATACTCATGACAGGAACAATTCATCAAGATGAAGTATCAATCCTGAATAACTATGTCCCTAATATAAAAGCACCTACATATGTAAAAGAAACATTACTAGAACTCAAATCACTCATCAAACCCCACACACTAATAGTAGGAGATTTCAATACTGCTCTCTCACCAATGGACAGGTCAACCAGACAGAAACTTAACAGAGAAATAATAGAACGAACAGATGAAATGAATCAAATGGACTTAACAGACAACTATAGAACATTCCACCCAAACAGGAAAGAATATACCTTCTTCTCAGCATCTCATGGAACCTTCTAGAAAATTGATCACATACTTGGTAACAAAGCAAACATCCACAGATACAAAAAGATTGGAGTAACCACCTGTGTCTTATCGGATCACCATGGAGTAAAGTTAGAATTTAACAACAATTCCACCCCCCAAAAGGCTACAAACTCATGGAAACTGAACAGTCAACTACTGAACCACTCCTGGATCAAGGAAGAAATAAAGAAAGAAATTAAAGCCTTCCTTGAATTCAATGAAAATAAAGACACAACATACCCAAACCTATGGGACACTCTGAAAGCAGTGCTAAGAGGAAAGTTCATAGCACTTAGTGCCCACATAAAGAAAATGGAGAAAGCTCACATTAGAGACTTAACAGCATGCCTGAAAGCTCTAGAAAAAAAAAGAAGCAGACTCACCCAGGAGGAGCAGAAGACTGGAAATAAACTGAGGGCTGAAATCAACAAAATAGAGACACAGAAAACAATCCAAAGGATCAATGAAACAAAGAGCTGGTTCCTTGAGAAAATCAACAAGATCGACAAACCCCTATCGAACGTAATCAAAAGGCAGAGAGAGAACACTCAAATTAACAAGATCAGATATGAAAAGGGGGACATAACAACAGACACTGAGGAAATTCAGAGAATCATTAGATCTTACTACAAAAGCCTGTACTTCAGAAAACTGGAAAATGTAAAAGAAATGGACATTGTTTTTAGATAAATACTATATACCAAAATTAAATCAAGACCAGGTAAACAATTTAAATAGACCAATAAGTCACGAGGAAGTAGAAGTTGTCATCAAAAACCTCCCAACCAAAAAAAGCCCAGGACCAGATGGTTTTAATGCAGAATTCTACCAGAACTTCCAAGAAGAGCTGATGCCTGTACTCCCTAATATAGTTCACATAATAGAAACAGGAGAGTCATTGCCAAATTCTTTTTATGAAGCTACAGTTACCCTGATACCAAAACCACACAAAGACTCAACCAAAAAAAGAGAATTACAGACCAATCTCACTCATGAACATCAATGCAAAACTTCTCAATAAAATACTGGCAAACCAAATCAAAGAACACATCAAAAAAATCATCCATTATGATCAAGTAGGCTTCATCCCAGAGATGCAGGGCTGGTTCAACATACGGAAATCTATCAATGTAATCCATCATATAAATAAACTGAAAGGAAAAAACCATATGACCATTTCATTAGATGCTGAAAAAAGCATTCAACAAGATTCAACATCCCTTTATGATAAAGGTCTTGGAGAAATTAGGGATACAAGGTTCATATCTAAATATAATAAAGGCAATATACAGCAAATCAACAGCCAGCATCAAGTTAAATGGAGAGAAACTCAAAGCGATTTCACTAAAATCAGGAACAAGAAAGGCTGTCCACTCTCTCCATATCTCTTCAACATAATGCTTGAAGTTCTAGCAATAGCAATAAGAAAACATAAGGAATGCAGGAGAATTCTCTGTATTCTGTCAATCATGATTTAAATAAATGCTGATTGGCCATTAGCCAGGATGTATAGGTGGGACAACCAGACAGGAAGTAGAGGCAGAGCAAGGGGAATAGGAGACTTCTGGGAAGCAAGAAGCTCTGTCAGCACTCCTGCCCAGACCACAGAAGAAGTGGGATGTGACCTGCCCTGCTGAGAAAGGTACTGAACCATGTGGCTAACATAGATAAGAATAATTGGTTAATATAAGCTACAAGAACTAATAAGAAGCCTGAGCTAATGGGCCAATCAGTTTATCATTAATATAGACCTCTCTGTGTGATTTCGTTGGGGCTTAACGGCTGTGGGGA
Source organism: Ondatra zibethicus (assembly GCA_004026605.1). NCBI lineage: Eukaryota > Metazoa > Chordata > Mammalia > Rodentia > Cricetidae > Ondatra > Ondatra zibethicus. Next base: position 40,512 of record PVIU01006701.1, read on the forward strand.
ACTGGGCAGGACAGAAACCCCAACAAGCGGCCCCTTCAAGTTACATCAAGGGGATTTGAATTGGAAAGGAAGAAGTCAAGTTTTCGTTATTTGCAGATGATATGATAGTGTACATAAGTGACCCCAAAAACTCTATTAGAGAACTCCTACAGCTGATAAATACCTTCAGTGATGTGGCAGGATACAAGATCAACTCAAAAAATCAGTAACCCTTCTATACACAAAGGATAAAGAAGCGGAGAGGGAAATCAGAGAAACATTACCTTTCACAATAGCCACAAATAGTTTAAAGTATCTTGGGGTAACACTAACCAAGGAAGTGAAAGATCTATTTGACAAGAACTTTAAGGCTTTGAAGAAAGAAATTGAAGAGGATCCCAGAAAATGGAAACATCTCCCATACTCTTGGATTGGTAGGATCAACATAGTAAAAATGGCAATTCTACCAAAGGCAATCTATAGATTCAATGCAATCCCCATCAAAATCCCAACAAAATTCTTCACAGACCTTGAGAGAACAATAATCAACTTTATATGGAAAAACAAAAAACCCAGGATAGCCAAAACAATCATATACAATAAAGGAACTTCCGGAGGCATTACCATCCCTGACTTCAAACTCTATTACAGAGCCACAGTAATGAAAACAGCTTGGTATTGGCATAAAAACAGAGACGTTGACCAATGGAATCTAATCGAAGACCTGGTTATTAATCCACAAACCTATGAACATCTGATTTTTTACAAAGAGGCTAAGATTATACAATGGAAGAAAGAAAGCATCTTTCACAAATGGTGCTGGTATAACTGGATATCCACCTGTAGAAGAATGAAAATAGATCCATATCTATCACCATGCACAAAACTCAAGTCCAAATGGATTAAAGACCTCAATATAAATCTCACCACACTGAACCTGATAGAAGAGAAAGTGGGAAGTAGCCTACAACACATGGGCACAGGAGACCACTTCCTACGTATAACCCCAGTAGCATAGACAATAAGAGCAACATTGAATAAATGAGACCTCCTGAAACTGAGACGCTTCTGTAAAGCAAACGACACAGTCATTAAGACAAAAAGGCAACCCACTGAATGAGAGAAAATCTTCACCAACCCCACATCAGACAAAGGCCTGATCTCCAAAATATTTATTGAACTCACGAAACTAGACATTAAAATTCTAAATAACCCAATTAAAAAATGGGGTACTGAACTGAACAGAGAATTCTCAACAGAAGAATTTCAAATAGCCAAAAGATACTTAAGGTTATGTTCAACTTAGCTATCAGGGAAATGCAAATCAAAACAACTTTGAGATACCATCTTACACCTGTCAGAATGGCTAATATCAAAAACACCAATGATAAGCTATGTTGGAGAGGATGTGGACCATGGGGAACACTTATCCATTGCTGGTGGGAATGCAAACTTGTATAACCACTTTGAAAATCAGTGTGGCAGTTTCTCAGAAAACTGGGAATCAACCTACCTCAGGATCCAACAATACCACTCTTGGGAATATACCCAAGAGATACCCAATCATACTACAAGAACATTTGTTCAACTATGTTCATAGCAGCATTATTTGTAATAGCCAGAACCTGGAAACAACCTAGATGCCCCTCAAAGGAAGAATGGATAAAGAAAGTGTTGTACATCTACACATTAGAGTACTACTCAACGGTAAAAAAAACAATGACATCTTGAATTTTGCATGCAAATGGATGGAAGTAGAAAACACTATCCTGAGTGAGATAACCCAGACCCAAAATATGAATATGGTATGTACTCGCTCATTAGTGGATTCTAGCCATAAACAAAGGACATTGAGCGATCCTAGAGAACCTAAGTAATAAGGTGAATCCAAACAAAAACATATATAGATACTCCTGGAAACTGGAAGCAGACAAGATTGCCAGGCAAAAGTTGGGAGCATGGGGATCAGGTTGGGGGTAGGGTAAAGGATTGGGAGAGGGGGAGAGAGAAGGGAGAAGGGGAGGGTTGTGGAGAGCTTGGGGGAGTGGGATGGTTGAGATGGAGGAAGGACAGATATGGGAGCAGGGAAGAAGATATCTTAATTAAGGGAGGCATTGTGGGGTTGGCAAGAGACTGGACTCTAGAGGGGGTCTTAGATGTCCACAGGGATGTCTCCAGCTAGGACCCTGGGCAGTGGAGGACAGGGTGCCTGAACTGGCCTTGTCCTATAGTCAGACTGATGACTATCTTCAATATCACCATAGAACCTTTGTCCGGCGATAGATGGAGATAGAGATAGAGATAGAAACCCACATGGGAGTACTGGACTGAGCTCCCAAGGTCCAGTTGAATAGCAGAAGGAGGGAGAATATGACCAAGGAAGTCAGGACCATGAGGGGATGATCCATCCACTGAGACAGTATGCCTGAACTAATGGGAGCTCACCAAAGCCAGCTGGAATGGGACTGAATGAGCATGGGATCAAACTGAACCCTCTCAATGTGGCTGACAATTGGGGCAGACTGAGAAGACAATGATAATGGCACTGGGGTCTGTCTCTGGCATGTACTGGCTTTTTGGGATCCTAGTCTATTTGGATGCACACCTTCCTAGGCCTGGATGGAGGGGGAGGGCCTTGGACTTCCCACAGGGCAGGGTACCCTGCCCTCTCTTAGTACTGGAGGGGGAGAATAGGAGGGTGAGTGGGAGAGCGGGAGGGAAGCACATGGAGGGGAGCAAATGGAAATTTTGATTCCTAGCATTAATAAAGTAGTAAAAAAAACAGTTAAACATTTGTCTTGGCTTTGATTGTGTGTTTGTTTGTTTCATTTTGTTTTGCTTTTTGAGACAGGGTTTCTCTGTGTAACAACACACAGGCCTTGAACTCACAGAGACCTGTTTCTGCCTCCTGACTGTTGGGATTAAATGTGTACACCACCACACCTGACTAATCTTGACTTTCTTCTTTGACCTGTATTATAGTGTATCCAGATTGTTAATGAGTGGAAGGCTCTTTGGTAGATAGAAGATGAATGAGAAAGAATGATAGAATTCAGACTGGAGAGAAAATTCAGTTTTTTCTTATTAGTTTCCAACTCAGTAAATCTAGGTAATTATTTTCATTGGTTGTCATCATTACCAAAAGACATTCAGGTGTTCTTTATCTTCTTGTGGAAGTATATACTACCACATTGGGATTATTGTTGCCAAGATCTCAATGCTAATTTGATACAAATTTTCCATTCTAGCTCAGAAAATACATAAAATTAGATGTATGTATATATATTAGTGCCTTACACATATAATTACTAAGGTTCAAGTCCACAGAAACTCAAAAGACAAATGGCCTGTTTCTTAAATAAGTAGGGAAACGAAATAGAACAGTTAATAGAGTGAAAGAGATTAAAACACAAGCTAGTCATCATTTATGTGTCTTGTTCGAATCTTGACTTGAACAAAGGAAGTAACATATGTATTTATATATTAATTGTTAAAATTTGAGAACTGACTAAATATGTTGTTACACAGTGGGCCAGTATTATAAGTATAATGATATTTCATAAAAGACTCTTTTGCGGATACATAATAAACTCTTCAGGTATCAGATTTTCTTTCATTGATTAGTGCCTTGCAGGGTTGTGAAGTAAGATTGGTCATGAGGTGATGATTGTTGAATACAAATGAGGAATATACAGGCATTATCTGCAGTTTATGTGCTGGAAATTCTATAGAATAAAGTATTGTACTCAGCAAATACATACTGACTGTTATTTGACCTGCACTATGCTGATGGAGAGTTTTCATGGTCAGGACACTAAATTGTCACTAGCTTTGTGGAACTTTCATTCTCCAGGAGGAGGTCGATGATAACGTTAATAAGTACGCAGTTCATACTGTGGTTATGAAAGGACAGCAACAGTTCAGTGGTAGTCACAGTGAAAGACCTTCTGCTAGGCTGGAAGGAGTGGGTCCCTCTGAGGTGGTATCATCTGCCAGACTTGAGGGATGAGAGGAACGGACTTGTAATGGCTGCACCTAGGGAATGGAAGGGTTAACGGCCATTCTGAGCAGGTCTCTGATGTGGTCTAATCATCCTCTTACATGAGAGCAGATGTCTTTCTATCCACTTAATGTTTCTCTTGTTGACCCTCTGTTGTGTATTTATATATGTCTGACTTTGAATTTCATGTTCAAATGTCTTATTTGCAGATCTGGCATATTTTTATGTTGCCTGGATGTGTAATTCATTATTTTTGCTTTTGATAAGTAGTGTGTGTATGTGTATGGATCTATCAAGAGATTGTCAGAATGTAGGTAAGAATAGTCTTGTATCTTGAATGGAAGAATCAACAGCAAAAACATGAAGAACATTGTAGTCTTGGAAAAAAGGAAATATGTCTTGGGTCCTGAACTGTAGTTTGCTAAGATAGCTTTAAGTCCTGTCCATTAGTTACCATCTGCTGTTTGAGAAGGAAGATTTTTAGGGGGAAATGACTGAATTTCTTACACTGATTAAAAGGTGCGGTGTTATCATTGTGTATTTAAGTACCACATTTCCCAGTAATAGGCACAGTGAAGTGATTCAGTCAATGTTACATAAACAAATGATCAATATCTTATGTAAGCTCCAAATCTTTCTCTATGAATCTCTAAGAACATTGTATTGTTCTCAATTGCTAATTCTTTCACATGTTTTCCTTCTGCTTTCTTAAAATATTAAGAAGTAATATTTCAGAAGACTTGCTTTTCCTGACATCCATCTTAGGCTTCTGAGAATGTTAGGGTGGGTGTGTATGCACACATGTGTGCATGCTATGCTCTTGAGCAGGTGACGTTTACCTTTTACAACCGGACCCTCTCCATGTTTCTCTGTTTAGACACATTACAGATGCCACCCTCGCCATTGTGAAAGAGACAGTTCCACTTGATGTCTTGCAGATCAAGGTAAGATCTTTCCTTCAGATTTTAGATAAGGAATTAAAGTAATAAGGACATGTTGGGAGGCAGAAACAGGCACATCTTGTTGAGTTTGAAGCCAGCCTGGTCTACAAGAGCTAGTTTTAGGACAGGCTCCAAAGCTACAGTGAAACTCTGTCTCAAAAATCCTCCTCCCCCCCCAAAAAAGGAAGAAAAAAAACCCTCAACCTCAAAAACAGACATTGCCTCACAGTAAAGGGTTGGACAAAGAATTTCCAATCAAAAGGAATTTAGAAGAAAGCTGATGTAGCTATCCTAACATCCAACAAAATAGACTTCAAACTAAAATCAATCAAAGGAGACAAGGAAGTATATTTCATATTTGTATCAGGAAAAACCAATCAAGAGGAAATCTCGGTTCTAAATATTTATGCCCCAAATACACAGGACCCTCATATGGAAAAGAAACATTACTAAAGCCTAAATCAAACATTAAACCCCACACACTAATAGTGGGAGACCTCAACAACTCTCCCTCACCACTGGACAGGTCTACCAGACAGAAACTTAAAGAAATAAGGAAACTAACAGATGTTATGACTCAAGTTGACTTAACAGACATCTATAAAACATTCCATCCAAACATAGAAGTATATACCTTCTCAGCATCCCATGGAACCTTCTCAAAAATTGAACACATCCTCAGTAACAAAGCAAACCTCAACAAATACAAAAAAGTTAGAATAACCCCATGTATCTTATCGGATTACCATGTCTTAAAGTTAAAATTCAACACCAACGCTAATTTCTGAAAGCTCACAAACACATAGAAAGTGAACAATGCTCACCTTGAATGGGTCAAGGAAGAAATAAAGACATTAAAGACTTCCTAAATTTCAACAAAAATGGCTGCATGACATCCCCAAACTTATGGCACACAATGAAAGCAGTCATAAGAGTAAAGCTCATAGCACTAAATGCCTACAAAAAGAAGCTGATAAGATCCCATACTAGCAAGTTAACAGAACATCTGGATGTTTTAGAACAAAAAGAAGCAATCTTACCCAGGAGGACTGGATGAAATGATCAAATTGAGAAATGAATTCAACAAAATAGAAACAAAACAATACAAAGAATCAATCAGACAAATAGTTGGTTCTTTGAGAAAATCAACAAAATAGACAAACCTTTATCCAAAGTCACCAAATAGCAGACAGAGAATATCCAAATTAACAAAATCAGAAACAAAAAAGGGACATAACAACAAACATGGAGGAAATCCAGAAAATCATCAGGTCATGCTTCAAAAGCCTAAACTCCACAAAATTAGAAACATAAAGAAAATAGACAATTTTCTGGATAAATATCACTTTCCAAAATTAAATCAAGACCAGATAAGCAAATTAAATAGACCTATAACTGCTAAGGAAATAGAAACAGTCATCAAAAGTCTCCCAACCAAAAAAAGCCCAGGACCAGATTATTTAAGCATAGAATTCTACAGGATTTTCAAAGAGCTAATTGCAATACTCAAATTGTTACACACAATAGAAACAGAAGGAACATTTCCAAACTCATTTTACCAGGCTACAGTTACCTTGGTACCCAAACCACACAAACACACTACTAAGAAAGAGAATTGCAGACCAATCTGACTCATGAACACTGATGCAAAAATACTCAATAAAGTACTGGCAAGTGAAATCCAAGAACACATCAGAAAAATATCCACAGTGACCAAGTAGACTTCATCCCAGAGATGAAGTGATGGTTCAGCATACAAAAATCTATCAATGTAATCCACCATATAAACAAACAAAACCACATGATTCTTTCATTACATGCTAAAAAAGCCTTAGACAAAATTCAAAACCCCTTCATGATAAAAGTCTTGGAGAGAGCAGGACTACACGGAACATAACTAAAGATAATAAAGGCAATATACAGAGCCAACAGCCAACATCAAATTAAATGGAGAGAAACTGAAAGCAATTCCACTGAAATCAGGAATAAGCCAAGGTTGTCCACTCTCCATATGTATTCAATATAGTACTTGAAATTCTAGCTAGAGCATTAAGAGAAGAAATGAGATCAAGGGGATATAAATCGGAAAAGAAGTCATACTCTCACTATTTACTGATGATATTATAGTATACATATGTGATCCCAAATATTATACCAGGGAACTCCTACATCTCATAAGCACCTTCAGTAATGTAGCAGGATACAAGATTAACATAAAAAAAAATGAGGAGCCCTCCTTTTTACAGATGATAAACGGGTTCAGAAAAAAATCAGAGAAACATCACCCTTCATAATAGCCACAAATAACATAAAATATCTTGGGGCAACTCTAACCAAACAAGTGAAAGACCTGTGTGACAGGAACTTTAAAACTTTGAAGAAAGAAATTGAAGAAGACACCAGAAAACAGAAAGATCTCCCTTGCTCTTGAGTAAGTAGAATAAACATAGTAAAAATGGAAATTTTACTAAAAACAATTTACATATTCAATGCAATGCCCACCAAAATCCCAGCCAAATTCTTCACGCACCTCGAAAGAACATTAATCAATTTTATATGGGGAAAAAAAAACAGGATAGCCAAAACAATCCTGTACAACAAAAGAACTTCATAATCCCTGGCTTCAAACTCTACTATAGAGCTACATTACTGAAAACAACCTGATATTGGCATAAAACCAGACAGGAGGACCAATAGAATTGAATCGAAGATCCAGATATTAATCCACACACCTATGAACACCTGATTTTTGACAAGCTAAAAATATAAAATGGAAGAAAGAAAGCATATTCAACAAATGGTGCTGTCATAACTATATATCAACATGTAGGAGAATGCACATAGATCCATATCTACCGCCATGCACAAAACTCAAGTCCAAATGGATCAAAGACCTCAACATAAAACTAATCACACTGAACCTCATAGAAGAGAAAGTGGAAAGTACACTTGAAGGCATTGGCGCAAGAGATCACTTCCTAAATATAACCCCAGTAGCACAGACACTAAGAGCAACAATTAATAAATGAGACCTCCTGAAACTGAGAAGCATTTGTAAAGCAAAAGACACAGTCAACAAGACAAAACAGCAGCCAACAGAATGGTGAAAGATCTTCACCAATCCTACATGGGACAGAGGACTGATCTCCAAAATATACAAAGAACTCAAGAAACTTGACATCAAAAGAACAAGCAATCCAACAACAACGAAAAAAAACTGGGTACAGACCTGAACAGAGAACTCTCAACAGACGAATCTCAAATGGCTGAAAGATACTTAAGGAAATGCTCAACACCCTTAACCCATCAGAGAAATGCAAATCAAAACAACTCTGAGATTCTGCTTTACACCTGCCAGAATGGCCAAGATCAAAAACACTTCTGCTGGAGGGGATGTGGGGTGAGGGGAACACTCCTCCATTGCTGGTGAGCGCAAGCTTGTACAGCTGCTTTGGAAATCAGTATGGTGATTTTTCGGAAAATTGGGAAACAATTTACCTAAAGACCAGCAATACCACTTTTGGGTATATATCCAAAATATATAATAATAATTTGATTTAGAAATATATTTGCTAATTGTGCCAATTAAAGGGCATAGAAGCCTGACAGCATGCTGGGCACTCAAACTCTGGCCTTTAATTATTGCTATCTTAAGAACAAAAGCCAACAACAATAACAAAAATGAAACTCTACCAGGACTCAGTGAAAGGATGATTATCAAAGGGTAGGTAAGTGTCAGGTAAAAAAATCACTCAAAAAAAAAATGATGGGGTTTCACAGATGTTAAAGGTCAACCTATTGGTGCGTGGATATCAAAACTATTAATCATTATGGAATGTAATGTCCTACATAAAAATGAACAGTTCCTATGGTGATAGTACTGGAGAATTGTCATGTTGTAAGTACAGAAGGAGTGGTAGTATATTAACCTTGTTATTTTTCAGTCATCATTTTGATAATTGACTTTAGGTCAAGATCATCAGTAGAAACTGAATGCAATGGATAGAAATCTGTTGGGAAACAAATCTGCAAGCATTCCCAAAGTTCATTACTTAGTCGTTAAAGGGGCAGATATATATTTGAAATAGAGAAATGTAGCATGTGCTCCTTTGTCTGCTCCTGAGGAAAACTGACAGTGTCTGCCTTCTGAGAATGATGCCATTGTCACTGCATGGTTTCCTGTCCCAAATGTCAGCTAATCTAAACCTAACCAAGGGAAAGTAATCAGAAAATCCAAACTGCGGGCAATTTAGACTGTGCTCCTCAAAAATGGCATTGTCAGAAAATCAGTGGTCTGTTCCAGATGAAAACCTACGAATCTAGTAAAGAATCCTGGATTTGAAGAATGAAAACCAGTTGTAATCATGGACTTTGTTAGAATAAGTAAAGATACTTGTATATGGACTGTATTTTAGATACTGCATTTCAACCTCAGATTCTTCAAGAGTGACTTAGTTATTGCATTTCCACCTGGGTAAACCCTTACTTCGGGTAGGTAATTGCTGATTCTGGGGTACTATCTATATATGCAAACCTAGCAAACCGTACAAAAACATACACAGGGGCAGGAGAAAGAGTACTAGCTGTTCTTTTAGAGGATCCAGATTTGATTCTCCACACCCACCTGCGTCAGCTCACAACAAACTACATGATGCCCTCTTCTGACCAATGTGGGAACTGCAGGTATGTGGTGTGCAAGACAAACCGGCAAATATACACATAAATAAAAAGAAAACAAAATGAAAACACCTAAGTATGAAGAGAAGACTCTGGCAATGGTGACTCTAGGTCAGAGGTATAGATGGTGTTCATTGTACTGCTTATAATTTTGCCGTTACATTGTTTTCCAAAATAAAAAAATGGGGTGAGAAAGAAATGGTTCATTAGTAATTTCTGTTTTTAGTCAGTACCTTTTAAAAGTCCTAGAAAAAATATGCATATTGGGGTAGGAGTTAAACAAGTATTCTTTCTTCATCCCACTTAAAAACAATACAAGCAAAGCCGGGCTGAGGTGGTGCCTGCTTTTAATCCCAGCACTCAGGAGGCAGAGGCAGGCAGATCTCTGTGAGTTTGTGGCCACCCGGGTCTACAGAGTAAGTTCCAGGACAGGCTCCAAAGCTACAGAGAAACCCTGTCTCAAAAAAAAAAAACAAATAAACAAGCAAAAAGAACAACAAAACAGAACAAAAATGGCTCAGAAGGCAGAGCTGCAGAGTTAAGTCATCCTGCAATGGTGAACCTTGTGTGTTTGCTCACAACTGACCTTAAGATGTGCCAGCTCCATTCTGGAGCAGCGTTTGAAATTCACTCATTTCGTGATTTTGTTAGAACTTTTAAGTATCTATATACTGTGACATGATCCCAACTTTCGCCCTGAAAGTTGATGTTATACTAGTTGAACATCCCTAATCTGACAATCAAAATGCCAAATGGTCCAAAATTAGAAAACCACATTTTTGATTTGGTGTTAGGAATTCTCAATCAATAGTTTTTACAAATATTCAGAATTTGAGAAATTCCCAAATGGGGAATGTTTCTGGCTTTATGCTTTTAGACGAGGGATATCTAACCCATATGCAGCTTCCTAGTGTATTTTTATAGTTGGTGAACTGTGGTGAAATATTAGTTTAAGATGTGTTACATTCATTTATGCTGTGGAATATTTGTTTAATGATGCAAAGATGTGTTATATTCTTTTATGTTTCATTTGTTTGACTCTGTAAATCTGTGTTACTTTGCCTCCTTAAAACACCTGATTGGTCTAACCGAGCTGACAGCCAATAGCAAGGTAGGATTGGGATAGGCGGGGCTGGCAGTCAGAGAGAATAAATAGGAGAAGACTAGGCTTGAGAGAAGAGAAGAGCAAGAAAAAAGAAGAGGAGGATGCCAGGGGACAGCCACCCAGCCACCCAGCCAGCCACGGAGGAAGAAGGAAAGAAAGATATATAGAATAAAGAAAGCTATAAAGCCAAGAGGCAAACATAGTTAAAGGGAAATGGATAATTTAAGTTAGAAAAGCTGGCTAGAAATAAACCAAGATAAGGTTAGCATTCATATGAATAAGTATCCATGTATGTATTTGGGAGCTGGGTGAATGGCCCCCAAAAGAGTAAAAATTAAAAAAAAACCTCAACAACAGTGAACTTATAAGTGTACAGTCAAATCTAATTTTTCTACATGCAGCCGTGTGTAAACTCCCTTTCATGATCTCATTAATCATACTCTAAATTGCAATTGATCTTTAGCGTATAATACAGCTAAGTTGTTTTCACAAAGCAAAAGGACTGTGAATAAGAATAACTAGGAGAGACTGCTGGCTATATAGACATTGTTGTAAAATGTGATCATTACCAAAGAAGGTGAATCAAGAGATTTTATTTTAATAATTCAGTGATTTAGTATTTGTTTTATATGTATTAGAAGTGATACATTACAAAGTAAATTGAATTTAAATGGAAATTCTTGCTGTGTTTGTACTTAAATACTCGTCTCAATCCCCTTTTTATATACTGATTTTGTAAATTGATGTCAGATTTTTCATAATCTGTGTATATTAATAACACAGCTCAGGAAGTAGAAAAATTTTAATCAATTCTTAGAAAATGTGGAACAGTGGCTTGTACCCTAGTTTCTGAGGAACCAGTTTAGTTTAATTGATTTTTTTTCCCGATTCTCCTTCTTTCTGAATATTGCATTCAGAATTTGAAGAAAAATCTCTGTAGACAAAGCTTAATGCCATAAGCGTTCTAGGCAATGCTAGATGCCAGTCCTTCCTTCCACACGCACCATACCCTGTTCATACGAACTGAAGACTCCACATTTCAAGAAATCACGAACTATAATGGTATCATATTTAGCTTGTTCACTGTTCGGTGTGTACTCACATCTCACTGAACATTTCAATTTGGTGAAGAACTCAAGATACATTTCCTCCTATGATGTATTATATAAGACCACAGTGAGGAGAGAGGCAAGAAACCATGTTGGCTCCATCTTCAAAACCTATCTAGAGGCATCTTTTCTTCAGTCTCTTGTCCCCACTCTGGTTACCTTTATCTTTTTGCAGACCTCTCTGAATATGACCTTCCCTCCCTATGTACTGTTGTAACAACCAGTGTGTGACCACAAGTTAGGGCACATCACTTCTCTACTCTAAGGCCTCAGTAGTGTCTCCTCCCTGAATAACAGCCAAGGTATCAGAGATCTTTAAGTTCTTTAGTCTGGTTCCCCTTGACCTTATCTGGATGGTACTGATTCGGGTCTCTGTTCAAATGATACTTATCAATACTTATCAACTGCATCTTCTGTCATCGCCTATGTTAACTAGTCATTTATCCTCCTAGCAGTATCTCTGAAATACTTATTTTGGCTCCACTGTCCTCTCATCGTATTGTTTGTAGTTTCTCTCTTGTGGAAACCTAGAAGCAGGATTATTAGAAACTCTTTTGCTTACCTGGTAGTGTTATCTCCCTTTTACCTGCCAGTGCCTCACTGCTGGCCCATATGTGAATTTTTGTATAGTTCCCCATGACATTGTATTTTGAGTCTGGAAATCTGTTTTAGCCCCATTTATTTGAACTCCTTTAATTCTCAGGTTAAATGTTCTTCATAGTCTCTTCATGCTTGAATGCCTTAGCCCCTGGCCCACAACTCTGAGAGGAAGTACTCTCTAATTGGCACCCAGAGACAAACATCCTTACTATGCCAGTTACAAGCCCTGCTCTGCTTCAAAAATGCCCTGGAGCAGACACCAAGAATCAGTTCTAGATACCTAAGTGGAGCAGGAGCCATTCCAGTTGAATTCAGACTTCTGGGTGTTTTAAGGGCAGACGTCAAAGTCTTGTGAATGGGCACAGCAGGTTCTGTGCACTCTTTGCCACTGATATTGTGCTATTGTGCCTGCTTTCAGTGAGTGTGCTTTAGGCTAGAGAGCTAGTGTTTATCCCTGCATGTAGGAAAGATGCAGTAAAGTACAGAGTTGGACAAAAGGCTTAGGAAGCCAAGCACATTCTTGGAGTTTGTGTGTGTCTGTGTCTCTCTCTCTGTGTGTGTGTGTCTGTGTCTGAGAGAGAGAGAGAGAGAGAGATAGATAGATAGATAGATAGAGAGAGAGAGAGAGAGAGAGAGAGAGAGAGAGAGAGAGAGAGAGAGAAATGTCAATAGAAGCAATGACCCATGCTGATGGATTCTCACAGCCTTCTCCCGAGAGGTGAGCCCAAAGGTCTGGAAAGATGTACAATTGTCCACCATTGAGCTGTCCATCACAACCCGAAACAGCCAACTTGACCTGATGGCAAGTGCACTCATTTTTTAAAAAGAAATTTGGCGTCTGGGGAAAAAGGGCAGGTGCTTTCCTTGCACTAATTCAGTATTTTTATGTTTTACTCTGTGGGTACAGAGATGAAAGGATGAAGTAAAGGAGGCTGCAGTGTGCCTTTAGAGACAATAGCATTGAGAAGTGGTAGCTGAGTGCATCGGGGCACAGGAGCTCAAGGATCTCTGGACAAGAATTTTACTCTTGTTTTGGTGACCTCTGGAAGACTCGGGACAGAAGCTTTAAAAGTGATAAGCTAGAAAAAAGTTGAACTTTCACTTGAGTAAACATGCATTTTTGTGAATAAATTAAATGCATAGACTCAGATACCCCAGGAGAAACACACAAATCTATAGCTATACACATATGGGGGTTTTGTTTGGTTTTGGTGAGTCAGAGTCTTGCTCTGTAGTATAGGCTAGCCTCAAATTGTGATCTTCCTGCTTCAGCCTCCTAAATGGTAAAATTACAGGCCAATGTGCCATGTGTAGGCTATCATATATGATTTAATTTGGATACAGTCTGTAGACATGTACAAAACAGTAGTTATTAGCCTTATGTGGCATTAAAGTATATGGAATTAAAATAAAGTTTAAAATGCAGTTCCTTAGTCATGGTAGACATATTTCATGTGTTCGATAGCCATATGTAGCTTATAGCCATACTAAATGTACAGACATGAACATTTCCATTGCTGTAGAAAATTCTGTTGGCTGGTGTTGTTAAAGACAGTGCACTGAAACAAGAAAACACAAGAAGTGAAATAAAGCGAACTGGACATCAGCTGATCTTATGTTGCCTATAAGCAGAGGATTGATTTTCTAATTTTAAATGATGGAAAGTCAGAAGAATGATATTTTGTGTACATGAGACTTGTGAAAATCATATTTCAGAATCCAATGTGAAGCAATATAGTAACCTAGATGTGTTCTTTTGGATATATTCCTCGTAGAAACCGTGCAGTGCAGCGGGGAAAGGAGTAGTTGGGACAGAGGCTGTGTAGTCCCCAGTCCTTACATGTTTGCTCTTTGACCATTTTGGGGAAACCATACTGACCCTAGAATGGAGAAAACTTTGCCAGTTAAGTCATTCTCAACTGTTGGCTAATGATTGAAATATAGTCAGCTTTTATGAAAATCAGAGTAGTCTACTCACTGTTATCCTGGCCAATCGGAAAACTGGAAGATGGAGCTGCAGTGTAGTGGGAAGCTTAATCCCAATGTTTATGTTTGGAGTATTGCTTTGTTTACTACTTATACAAATAAGTTGCATCTTCTGTAAAATATTTGCAAACACAGCCCCCTTTACCTTCTGAAATAATTCCAATTGAATTAAAGAACTAAATTCTAAGTAATAAAACTACTCAAGTATTGAGTAAAGTTTAAATGATCATCAGCATAAACTCGGAAAGTACAAACGTTTTTCTAAGCATGACACCTAGGGCAAATTTTATATTGATGCATTCATCTACTTATTTATAAAGAATAACTTCTGAGTGACAATTAGGGAGAATATTTGAGTATGGCTGACTAGCATTTATTAGGTTTCCTTACCACAAACTCCTCAAATAAATCAATAAGAAGTGAACAGAGACAATATTAAACAATGGTCCAAGGGCTAAAATACAAAATGTACAAAGGAAAACTTTTAAATAAAAAGAACTTGTATTTGCTGAGTTTATTACATGGGCATCATTTCCTAAAGAATCTTGCATAAATTACTACCCTCAGACTATACCACATGTGTCTGTGTGAGAACATTTAACCGCATTTAATAATAAGGTTTTAATAAAAAGTGTTCAATTCCAAAGAAACACCACCTGAAATCTCCATGTGTTACACAGCACAGTAGCATTCAGGGTGATGTGCATGGGAACAGACCTCTCTCCTAGCCTTCAGGAGACTGTAAGTTGTAACACTATTTTGGTAGTGTCTATACAGTGTCTAGAACCCATGCATACCCCTTGTCCTGGCACGTATAGTTGTTTAGCTTGTGGGCGTGAACAGTTAAATTCTTAGTGTACTTACACAGAATTCTGAAACCACCGTGAATCGATGAGGCTGGAAAGTCCTTTGTTCAGAGGGATTTTTGAAAAGAAGATAAAAATCTCTATTACACATTTTCTTTATTCTTAGTCTTTGGTAACAATGTATTCCCAGGATATGGCTTGTGCTCCTTTGGTATTGTTCTCTGATAAGTGAATCTCTATGATGCATTGAAGTTAGTGAGCTTGTGATTGCAGCTCTTGATGAGCCACATTCAGGATGCTGAATGCTTTTATCTTTGGGCTAATTACAAAGGTTTGTGGCACTGTGCTGCTCATCACTAGTGGAGCACATTCTTTTTCTTTTCTTTTTGTCCTCACCATTTTGCAAAGAAAATACAGTAAATATTCAGATACTGTAGCTGTCATGTAATAGCTTGAAATGTTTATTTATCATTAAAATAATATCTCCAAGTATGAAAGCAGCTTTAGGAGTGTAGAATGTCAGAAATTTAAAGTCTCTCATAAAAGCATGTTTATTCTTTAACAGCAACGCATTAGATAGATTGATTAAATGAATATTATGCTTTTATTTAAAGTAATATGGGATCTTTGCATTTACTAATGTGGCAAAATGCTCACCATTTATGGCTGAGTGAAAATCAACTTAAAATGATTTTCATAAGGTGGTTGGTCCATTTTTATTCAAAAGAGAAAAGCTGCCACCTGAAACTGAGCTTTGGGAAGGAAACTGATGAATTGATGAAGGCAAGGCTCCAATTTTATTTACTCATTTCAGTAGCCAGTTCTTTGGGCCAGTTTATTGAAGTGGCACCCATCTTTCCCCTAGAGCTGAGCAGGGTTGTCAGCCACCCAGTGTGGGTGCTGGGAACTGAACTCAGCTCCTCTGGAAGAGCAGCAAACACTCTTATCTCCTGAGCCATCTCTTCAGCCCCATGATTTCTGTGAATATTTTAGAGTGTTTACTAGGTTCCTCATCAAAGTTTTATAAGGTTGCCTTGTACTTATAGATCAATTTGAGGAGAAATGGCATTTCTATAGTATTGACCCTTCTGGGATATCAATGTGATAAATCTCTTCACTTACTGAGGTCTTCAATTTCTCTCAATGGAGTTTTATGGTTTTCTCTATAATATTTGCCTGTTACTGAATGCACTCCTGCTTCTCTCACTTTTAATGCTAGTATCAATATAGCTCTTAAAATTTCATTCTCTGACTAAGGAAACATACATGTAATTGACTTTGTATGTGTGTGTGTGTGTGTGTGTGTGTTGATGCTGAATCAGCATCCTAATTAAGTTCTTATTAATTGTGTAGCCTATGGGTTCTTTTAGATTTGCTATATCAGCAACAAACAGTGTCAGTTTTGTTTCTTCCTTTAAAAGACTTCATCTTTACCACCCTTTGTCTTTCCTTACTTCCTCTGGGGACTTCTGTGCTGGACAGTGGCAATGCTTATGGGACCCATTGCCCTAGGGGAGCCATTGCTTTGTCCTGAATTTGATATAATTTTTTTGGATATCTTTTATTAGATAAGGAAGTTTCTAATAAAGAAAACTTGCTAGGTTTGCCAAGAGTTTTATTAACTTTAAATATCTTAGACATTAAATTCTATCAAATATCCTTTCCTCTTCCTTTAAGACAATAATATTCTCATTGAACCTGCCAATATGAGTTGATTTTTGGATGGATATGAGAGATGGAGATGGCCAAGATATAGAACAAGCAATTGCTTTACCTTTGCACCTTAAACACTGAAGAAAAAAATCTATGAAATGACTGTTGGCAGAACTGGCAAGAAACAAACAGCATAGGGCAGGGATCCTGGAAAGGAGGCACTTGGATGAGCTGCGCCTCATGTCTCTGCCAGCCCCCTGCTTGACAGAGGCCACTGAATGGAGACGGGGCTCACCAGGGACCCAAGGCCTCCTCAGGGAAGGCGTCTTTGAGAATTTAGGGCCATTGGGGCAATGAAAATTGCAGGGCAAAGTAAAAGAAAGTGTCCTTGAGGGGTGAGGCAGGGATCCACAGATCATTGTAGCCTTCATCTTCATTTTCACTGATACACATATATGAGAAGCCACCCGAGGTAAAGAACTCCTCCCAGGAACCCGGCCCAGTCCTAAGAGATTCAGTCACATAACAAGACCAGGTAAACATGAAAATAGTTGTCAGTTCTGGGGTGTTGATCCTTTAAAAGGCTTTTCCTTAGTAATGGGACAAAAGTAGTCTGATTCCAGGATGACATTTCCTCTGGTAAAATCTGGAGAGTAACTGCAGGTACCTCTTCTAGGCCACATTGCTGTGTCTCGAACAAAGCTGAAGAGCAGGTGAGTGGAGGCCCAACTCACCAGCCGCCTTCAAGCTAAAGGTCACTACATTTTCACCAATGGAGTCACACAGATTCAAGTTTCTGTGCATTCTGTTGGAACACAAATGCACTAACACATTAAGTACTGCATGGCTGCCTTATACTGCAGAACCTAGTACAATCATAGAGACTTCTGATAACCCTCTCTGGCCATTACCAGAAAACACAGGCTGCAAGTTTAAATATGCTGTTTTCTTTCCCTTACCCCCTGTGAATTAATTAGACCTGGTGATTAGATCGTTTCTCTGATCCTCCCTGCCAGCTCCCAATGCCATGTCCCATCACTGCCCTGACATCTACTGAACCTTTGCTGCTCCCGCTCACTTCTCTGTCATGTTCTCCACTGGCTCTCACCTGCCCCTGCAGTTAGAGCTGTCTAAATTCTTAGCACAGTGGCCAGAGTGGCCCTGTTACAAGAAGTCTAACATTACCCTCCTTGGAACCCTCCACCGGCTCTCCATTTCACTCAGCCTAAAAGACACATTCCTTAAAGTGGTCTGCAGAGCCCTACCCAACAAGATGCTTTCTTCCCCCTGTCTTCATCTGCTTCTCTTGTCCCTGCCACTCAGTCTGTTCCCAGCATGGATTCTTTCCTGTTCTATGTACATTTCAGGGATTCTGCCACCTGAAGGCCTCTGCTGGGCACTCCCTTTGCATGGATGGACTGTTCCTAGAATAGTGGTTTCCAACATATGCTCTTTAGATGGGCAGCATCAGATTCCTGGATATTGTTTGAAATAAAAATTCTTGAGCTTCACAGCAGGCCCCTGAGCAAGGAACTGTAGTAGAAGGGTCACTTGTTCTTCAGGCTGCCCAGAACTGAAATAACCACACAGAAACTGTATTATTTAAATAACAACTTGGCCCATTAGCTCTAGCTTCTTATTCACTAACTCTAACATCTTAATTTAACCCATCTCTATTAATCTGTGTATCACCACGAGGTTGTGGCTTACCAGAAAAGTTTCAGCACATCTATTTCCAACCTATCTCTGGCCGTCTATCTCCAGCTGTGGCTCCATTGTGTTGCCCTGACTCTGCCTTCCTTTTCCCAGCATTCAGTCCAGTTTTCCCCGCCTACCTAATTTCTGCCCTATTAACAGGCCAACACAGTTTCTTTATTCATTAACCAATAATAGCAACACATAGACAAAAGGACCTCCCACACCAAGGAACTCTGAGAACTATAGCAAAGTCTGAGTCTCTGTATAATAATTGACTTCTAGCCAGCAAATACAAACAGGATCCTGATGTCAGCCAGCCCCACTGGGCACCTGCTGTTTGAAAACTGTTGTTCTAGATGAAGATATTTTTTCTTGCTCACCTCCTGGGCTCCTGCTCAGAGTCACTTTCTCACCTATCCTCTCTTTAAAGTATTGGTCGCTGGGACTGGAGAGATGGCTCCATGGTAGAAGAACACATTTTACTCCTCCAGAAGACCCGGATCTTCAGAGGACTTACGTTCGATTCCCAGCACCCTCCCAGTGGCTCACAAGCAGCTAATTCTAGTTCCAGGGGATCAGATACCTTCTTCTGACCTCCATGGACATCTTGAACACATGTAGTGTATGGGCATACATGCAAGCAAAACATACATAAATTAAAAAAATATTTTAAAAGTTACTGCCACCAGTGTCATCTGAGGCTCGTCTATTTATGACATTTTGTAATATATTCTGATGTACTTTTAGTATGCCTATTTTCTATCTTAGAAATATACTATCTTATTGTTCTGTCTACTCCCTGCACTCCCTACAGTGAAATATAAATTCTTTGTGGGTGAAACTCCTTGTGTGTTTTGTTCAGTGATGTAACCCAAACATTTTGAGGGATTGCTGAAGTTTGGCTGGCACTCGGTAGGCAGCAGAATGAAATGTGAACTCTGAGCAGTCATTAGGTCAGAGCATTGTGGGTGTGATTCCTAGTAGATTCAGCTGTGCTTTGGTGGCACCTTTGAAACTCTGGCAAGGGCTCTCAGGGCTTGTGTATGTTCTTCCGGGCCGACATGTTTTGAATTCCTCCAAGATGGCCACACCGAAGTGCTGGGATTGTTTCACAAAGGCTGGGCTTATGTTCTCAGCAAATAACTAGGAGCAAACTGAGGAGGGACACAGGAGTCATGACTCTTGCCACAGTGCTTCCTTACAGATAAATCTTTCAGGGTTTTGTATGGATAGAACCACAAAGTTTTACGATTGTTGGGGAATAAAAAGGGTTACTTATCATGTTTACATTTAGAGCATTTTAAATACCCAGACACCTGTGGGTGACAGCTGCAATAGCCAATTTCCATGTCCTAACCTTCATGTTCTTGAACTTTCTAGAGCAAAGACTACTTTATGAATATTTGCATTGAGCCTGATACAGTCAGCAAGGGAGATTTCATAACCATAGGGTAAGTGCCTGACCTGTGGGAAATGGCACTTCATGAAATAACTTGTGTTGTCAAACCTTTCTGTTCAGAGTGGGCTGCCTACTTAAGATGGAGATCTGGCAAAGGCCTTGTCGTCTGTATGTCTGTCTGAGAACTCTTCTTTTTTATAATGGAGCTGGCATTTCTGGTGCCTGTGTCCTTTTGCCACCTTTGCTCATTTTGGGAAATCAGAATGGAACAGTCTGCCTTTCGATTGGAGTGAGCGAATTCATGTTTCTGGCACAGTCAAGGATCGAGGGTCAGTGCAGAGCTTGATCGGCTCCTCCCTGGCCTTGGAACGCTAAGGTCATCTGCTTGTCTGAGTCCTTTGCAATCTGTGAAACAGAAGGATATCATGTCTACTGTCTCAGGACTGCTTGTCAGTCTCGAGGAGGCTTTTGACAGTGAGCAGCACTCGCAAGTATCTTTTACTGTGCATGCCATTCCCCTTGTCTCCCTGTTCCCAGAACATCAAGGACAAACTTGAAAGGACACTGCGTACCTGGACATTTCCCAGGTATCCCCTTTAATAATCCAGTAGACTCTTCAGAGTCCTGCCTCAGCTGGAACTTCATTGGCTGAGAATTCTGTAAACCCTCCAGACATCTCCCAAGTATCTGTGGAGCTGTGTGTTCCCATGCCAACCAGTAATCTGCTCAGCTGCCTTTGCATTGTCCTGGTGCTCCCTCTCGTGCCCATTTAGGGACTGGGCATTGCTGCTGTTGCAGCTGCGTCTCCATGTCTGCGTCATTATGTATTCCAGCGTGGGCAGCAGAATGGCTTTCATTAATCTGTGTTGTTTTTGTCTTTGATACAAATTCTTCAGATACTGAATGGCTCCTTGCAGCCTTTGATTATTCTCAGTGTATAGTAAAGGAAGAAGGAAAAGGCTGTCCCTCTACAGTGTGCACAGAGCACACTGTATCTAAAGTGATTCTGGCTAATGATGGCAGCCACATTCGGATCTCCTTTATAAAACTGACAGCCAAACAAAAACTCCCCTGTATCTCCTCAGTTAGATGGCATTATAGTCAGCATTCTTATCAGCAAGTTTCCTCTTGGTTCTTAAGGGAAGTATATGTGTGCAATCCATGTGTTCACTGAATATCTTAATGGAACGTGGGGAAATGCTGATGACAAGTCCACACGAAAGAATTCTTTCCAAATAAAGATAGATAAGACTTTATACTTTTTTTTGAGACAAGGTCTCTTAGACCCAAGCTTGCATTTAACGCCCCAAGTAGCTCAGGCTGGCCTTAAACTCCTGCCTGTTTCCTTTCCCCTCTTTTCGTATTTATCATAACGAACGAAATGCGGTACATATGCATTGAGGTCAAGTATATTTGTGCCGGATTGCTTTACTCCAAGGCCATTTAATAAAGGTAAATGTGCTAAGCAGGCTGTTACATATGTTATCAGAAACTATCTAAGACTTTATAGAGATTAAAGAATTATCTACCCCAAGCTAGAATAATGCTACTTTGTCTTTAATAAAGGGTCCCAGCCATGTGATGCTTTTCTCAAAGGATTTAATTATATCCTAATTTTCAAACTTGAGGTTAACAGTATAAGAACTAGGTAGATGGCGAACAATTGAGAGAAACTTGGCCTCAGCTTTATGCTGCTCCCTGCAGCAAGAACGTTGGTTGTCAGACTACTTGCCCTGGAACCTATGACAACACCGGGCCAGAGTCCTAGGGAATTAGTCACTGAGCCCTGGGCTTCAGTCGCTTACTTGCTCTTGTAAGGGGGAACTGGGCTTTCTGCAGCCTAATGCAGCCGCCATCAAGGATTCTAACCTTGCTTTTTCTTACACTAACAGAAGTAAGAAGGTGAGAGACCCTGACCTGTTCGCAGCTGGTACTGAGTGTCTCCAGGCCAGCCACTACACTCTCCTCCTTCCTGAGGTAAGGGGACCCAACCATTCTTTTGGGTTGGTCTGTCTGTCCCTCCATTTCTTCCTTCTCCTTCCATATTACCTGACTTCCATTTAGGCACCTTCTGTTTGTCAAACTCATTATCAGTTCTGAGGTAAAGGAGAATGGCTTCTAAGTTACTGATTTGGATCAGGCCTCTGAGGACTTCGAGTCTCTAGGCTAGGCTCCTCCCTCAAAGTGATCCTTACGTCCCCTGCCCTTTGCTTCTTCATGCCAATAATGCAAAAGACATTTATAATCATATTATTGTCTAGGAATTTTCTAGCTGGTAAGCAGTGAGTTTTAGTTTTTCCTGTAAAGTATGCTGTTGCGTGCTATGCTTAGAGTAATAACCTGTTGAAATAGGAATAAAACGTGGAGATGCATGAACTGAAGGTAATTTGATTGCTGCTACCCCCAGAAGCTTTACTCCAGGTCTCTGAAGAGCTGTGGCCATGGTGCTGCTGTACTGCATTGAAACTGTAGGCCAGTGGGAGGTGTCCCCATGTGCTGCCACCGTAACTTCATGGAGCAAATGCTGAATTAAATGAGTTATGGCTGGGCCAGCCCCAAAGAGTCTATAATGATACTAGTGTTGACACATCCAAGTCCAGAGCCCAGCAAGTCTGGGGAATAATGAAAATGAGTCAATGGACACAATGTCCCTCAAATGAAAATTAAGTGACTTTCTTTCTTTTAGCTTAGAATAATTATAATCCCTGGCCCTTGGTTACATGTTCATTATTTTTTTTCCTAATAGATATCCTTGCTTATTTATCATGTTAGTTCTTATCATGACAATTTCATACATGTATAATATCAAAGGGCTGTTGTCTTTTGATAAATATTTTAAAATTTTAACCTTATTCAACCTCCAAATTTTTTTGAGATAGAAGTTTTACAAAAGAAAAATGTCTTTTCATGGACTATTGCTGGTCCTTAACATCTTCCTTGGGGAAGGAGGTAAAAACGGGGAGGGGTGAAAAGGTGCAGTGTCAACGTCTCAGACACTGGGAGTCAGGTAGAAGGCATGCAGCAAACTCATTTATTTAACAACAGGGAAAAGTTTATAAACCCTCCCAGCACCCAGGTGTTCTGATCCATTGACAGTTGCCATCTCATGCTCATCTCTCATTGGCTAGGCATGATCAGGACTTCTGATAGTACCTGTTGCTAGGCACTCAGGAAACAAAACTTGGTTGCTCTTTATTGACTAGGCATGTTCAGGACCTGACAGTGCCAGGCAGACTCCAGGTTGACTCCTTTTAGCCTAGTAGACCTTAACTTCCCACATATCCACCCATTTTTATTCATTACATAGGGTGCTCAGCAGGAGCCAGAGTTCTTTGCTCAGGTCTTGTTGACCCTGCCTTGGGAGGGCTCCACCACTGGACTGTGTCTGTCTTAGGTTGGCCTGTTGGACATGCCCTTACCCATCATTGACTACCATCTCTCGAAGAATATTCATCCGTGGAGAGCTGCCAGGATTGGGGTAACTAGGCAGTAGCCTTTTGAATTACAAATAACCAGTCATGCATAACCTCATGTGGAAGACTGCAAGAAGGATGCCTGAGAGACATTAACACCTGAAGAGTCCCCTTAGTTGCTGTCCACTGGTGTTGGATCTGCTGCAGGAGACATTTAAGGGGAATAAGGTTTAACAATACCAGCCTACTAATTAATGCATATGTGAGCATCCAGGAGGGATCCAACAGCCTTTTTATATTATACCAAACTTTTTTTAAAAGATGAATAGTCAAAAGCCATAGCCTTTGGCCTTAATAAATCAATTTGTTAGGGGTAGGCAATGAGAGCAAGAAAGGAGAATATATACATTACCCATTCTGGGTTTACCTCCTTAGTGGAAGCAGGCTGATCCATGGCTGATCTCTTACTTGGACCCATATTTGTGTTGCGGCAGTCTGAGAAAAAACACAATCATACCCGGGTTAGCAGGTGGGCTGGCAGCTGCCATTGGAGGGAGATAGGATCTCTCCATCATACTAGGGGCAGGGTTGTGTTCCCTGGCAGAGATACCTAGTGCTTGTAAGCCCCTTGTCATCAAAACTGAGAAAGTTCCTAGGAAAAGGGGTTGTAGGAGGTCACTTGTTCATTCCTAGCTGCCTGGACCTGAAATAATCACTCAAAAACTATATAATTTGAATCACTGCTTGGCCAATAGCTTAAGTATATTTTAGCTAGCTCTTATATCCTGAACTAACCCATCTCCATTAATCTGTGCATCGCCACGTGGCTGCAGCTTACCAGATAAAGTTCTGTCTGGTGTCTGGTGTCTGTTTTCCATGGGACTACATGGCTTTTCTCTGACTCTGTCTTCTTTCTCCCAGCATTCAGTTTAGTTTTCCATGCCTACCTCTTCTCTTCCCTATCACAGGACAAGGCAGCTTCATTATTCATTAACCAATAAAAGCAACACATATACTGAAGGACTTCCCACATCAGAAAAGAACCTTTGTTAAGTCCAGATATGGATCTTTCCTAGTCTCTGGTGAGATTGTCCTGGCCAACAGCTCCTTAAGAGCTCTGTTGATCCTCTCTACAATAGCTAGTCCCTATGGATTGTAGGGTATGCCAATGGTGTGGGAAATCTTCCAAGAGCCCAGAAAGTCATTGAGTTGTTGAGAGGAATAGGCAAGATCATACATGCAGACACATAGACACACATACACTTACAAATAATTAAAAATGAAATAAAAATGTTAAAATGTAATAATACTCTACTGAATATAAATGTCACATCTATTATCATCTGTCATCTGTCTACCTCCCTTCCTCTATCTGTCTGTCTGTCTTCCCTATCTATCATCTGTCTGTCTGTCTATCTATCATCTATTTATTTTACTTATCAGTCTGTCAATATACACTTAAGTTGCTTATCCAAAGAAAAGTGCTAAAGAGTCAAAAATATGTAAGGGGAGAAATGAAATTTTAGGAAGATAACAGAGTTTTGAAAACAATAGTCCCTAGATTTTTGGTTTTCTTCTGTCCTACACCAGGTGGCTCTTCTGATATGAGACAGAAACTCTGAATTTTTCTTCTAGAAATCTGCTTGGGTTTAGAGAAGGAGAGAGCCACACAACTCAAAAATCAGATTTGATTCTTAATTGAGTAGTACTACAACTTTTCTGAGAGGTAAAGGGATATAGATGTTTAGGTAGTTTGATCTAATATGTGACAGGTACCAGGTCTCAGTCCTCTGAGTTTCTATTGGAATCTGAAAAGGCCATGGTGGCCATGAGGGATGGGAGTGGAGGAGGGGACTGCATGGACTGTATCTTTGTTGGAAGTTTAGGGAGCCCTGCTAAGATCTTAATTTTTAGCAAGTGATTGTTAATTAATTTGATATTGTCTCCAAAATGATAGTATCTGATAAACCATTCAATCCAGGGATGTCCAGGAGATTAGTCAGTCCTGTTCAGTTAATCCCTAAAAGTGGTTTCCTAAGGAAGAGGATGGACAATGCTCCAGATAAAGGCATGTCACCAATTAAGGACTCCAGGATCATCCACATTGTCCCATGAATCTGACTACTTTTCACACTGGTCTACAAAAACATTGTTTGATCTCCAAATCAAGCTCACAATTTCCTGCAAAACTAATCTGAAGCTCCAGAATAATTTGTCTTTTGTCTACATTTTCAGTATAAACCTTAACACCACTGACTCTAAGGGGATGCTGACCCTCGCTCACTTTTGTGAAGCTGAAGGTGCTGGGGTGGGCATTTGCTCCCCGCACAGCTGGTTCTATGGTTTCTCGAAAGAGCCTCTCTATCAATTGACAAATAAAGGGCCCCATGTGCTTTACCATCTTATTCAGTCATTCTACTCTTTTGGTGTCTGGAAAATGAACCCAGGCAGAAGGCAGGCGTGCACCCCAAGGTGCACAGCTGGTTCCTTGTCCTCCAACAGTGCCAACACAGGGCATAGGCAGCTGGCCCTGAGGCCACAGCTCCAGTAGCACCCAACTGAAGGTCAGCTCCAGGTAGTCAAGGGCATACACTGTCAGCAGGAGCGTGAAGTTCTGCCCACTGTTGCATCCACCCATCAGCTGCGAAGTCAAAGGGACCAGGAGCTCTGAGGACACATCGGAGCAGCCAGCTGAAGCCTTACTCTGCAGGCCAGGCCCAAGTTCCCACTGCTTGGACCACCCTCGAGAATCCAAACAGACCCACAGAAGCAGCAGGCATCCTGGAAGGCTCCAGTGGGCTTGGACCTCTGGAGTGGCCCAGGCCTCAGGCCCTAAGACATCAGCATTACTGGTGACAGGCTGCCATTCGCGGACAGGCTGTCGATGTCCAAGCTGGGCCCCAAGTCACCCTCCATGCACTACCACGAGGGCTGTAAGGCCAGCTGCACAGCTGCACAGCTGCACCTATCGAGACCACCTGGAGGGACAGAAGCACCAGAAGAAGCAGGTGGCTGAGATGACAGGCACACAGGGAGGTCTGAGGGGGACCCAGAGCCTTCACTGGGGCTTGTGTGCTCTGTCCTGCACCGGGGCAGATGCCTATGCTGCTCACATGAGGGGAGCCAGGCACCAAAAATTGCACGCTAGGCTAGGGAAGCCCATGCCTCGGAGTGTCACCTACATCCCAGGATCAGACAGCATCCTGAGACCTCAATCAAGCAGGAAGCTCGCATCAGTCACAGCTCACACCTCTAGCCTAGACAGCCAGCCTCCGGGCCCTCATCTCCCTTGCCGCCATGCAGCTCACTTCTCCCTGCTGAGGAGAATGTGGCACTCCCACAGATGACAGGGAACTACACCCCACCTGTCACACCCCTCTGAGAGGGACAGCTGGCAATCAATAGTCAACAGGGGTGGGAAATCGTATGGGACACTAGTTATCACTTTACATCTAGGGATTAGTGGGGACTTTCTGTGGTTGTTTAGGCCACAGCCTTATGCTCACATGATGTCTCTGGATGAGGGACAGCATTCGGGAGCCCAGCCTTCGTTCCACCTCCTGGTGGGTCAGCCCTTATGGAGACACCAGGTGAACCGAAACAGAAAAACATGTGCCTTCCCAACCGAATGGAATGACAGACAACACAAAAGAAGGAGAGGATGGGGTCCCTGTGCTCACCTGCCGAAGGGACCAAGGGACATTTTCACTGAAAATACACCATATTGGGGGCACTGTGCAGCATCGGGAGTGAGGAGAGGAAGGTGACTAGAACCTGTTCTCGGCAAAACACAAAAATTACAGCCACAACGAAGGCTTACAGCAGACTTTATTTAGCAACAGGGAAAAGCTTATAAACCCTCCCAGCGCCCAGGTGTTCTGATCCATTGACAGTGGACATCTCATGCTTGTCTCTCATTGGCTAGGCATGATCAGGACCTCTGAAAGTGTCTGTTGCTAGGCACTCAGGAAACATCACTTGGTTGCTCCTTATTGGTCAGGGCCTCTGACGACAGCGCGAGGCAGACTCCAGGTTGGCTCCTTTTGGCTTGATAGAGCCTAAACTTCCTACAGTGAGCGGGAGAGAGAATTGAGGTATTTCCAGGACCAGTGAGCACTGGGAGATTTTGTTAGACTGATTCAGCAGAGATGCTTCCTTGTCCATGAGGTCACAGAGGTGCACTCAGAACCCCCCCTCTCTCCAGGGAACTGAGGGCTCCTTCAGCATCGACAGCGAGGAGCATGAAGCCATGCCTGTGGAGGTTACACGGCTGCCCAGGAAACTGCAGTTCTGTGACCCCCGGAAGAGGGAGCAGATGCTGCAGAGCAAACTAGCACATGAACAGGGAGGATTAAAGATGCAGATGAAAGAAGGCTGAATTAGACAGCAACCCTTGGAACAAAATAATTTCTTTGCTAGATTATCTATGTGGGCCAAGTATAATCACAATGTTGCTTTTAAGTGCAAGAGAGACAGACAGAGAGGGACCAACCATTCTTTCCCTTGCAAAGGGAAGGGGTTACTCACTAAAGAAGGCAGGAATTTTCTAGAGCTGACAGAGACATGAACATGAATTTCCTGCTTAGCTTCAGGAAGTTCAGCCAACACCTTGATTTCAGTGGCAGAAAGTGAAGACAGATGGGCCTCATCTTACTTGTGTAATTGTCCATAGGTTCAGTATCTCACAGTCTTTTGAACTGAGGGCTTAGTTGCTTGCTGTCTCTTGACCTGATGATTATTTTAATTCCCTGATACATATTCCAGGACAGTTCATAGCACTGTGACTATCTTCAATCAGAGTAATGTTTGCATTATTTAAAATACATTTTTAACCATTGGAGTCCATGTGGAAAGCTGTAAGGAGGCTAAAGGCTGGAGGACCTAAAGCCTCTATGAAGCCTTCTTTTTTGCTTAATGCAATTAAGCAAATTCTGGATGTAACTGTGTTTTTAGGTTTTCTCCCCCTTTTTGGTGGTTTGAAAGAAAGAAAATGACCACCAAAGGAAGTGACTCTATTAGGAGGTATGGCTTTGTTGGAGTAGGTGTGACCTTGTTAGAGGAAGTGTGTCACTGTGAAGGCAGGCTTTGAGATCTCATATATGCTTAATATACCACCCAGTATCTCAGAACACTTCCTGTTGCCTGCAAGATACAGGAGCTTCAACTACTTATCCAGCAACATGTCTGCCTGCATATTGCCATGTCCCCACAATGATGACAATGAACTGAACCTCTGAGCTATAGGCAAGCCGTCCCAATTAAATGCTTTCCTTTTTAAGAGCTGACCTGATCATAGTGTCTCTTCACAGCAATTGAAACCCTAAGACACCCTTTCTCCCAGGGGGAAAAAAAGGCGCACAGGTCCTTTTAAACATAGCTTGGAGAATTTCAGGAACAGAGGTTATCTGAAAAATAACCTTAAAAATAATAAGCAAGTAGCAGTGCATTTTCAATAGACTGAGGTTCTAGTTTCTTATCTTTTGACATATTTGGGCAAGTCCGGGCTTATTTATGGGGTTATAGGAACTGGCCTTTTTTGGTCACTCTCTTGTACTACTGCAGGGCTAACTCAAACCTTGTTTTTACTCTCTCTCTCATTCTTGCTGTCAAGGGTGTTGTTTGAATGATAGCCCTTTGTTTAAGAAAATGAAACTTGTTGGCTGTTAAAAAACTGAAACCTAGATCAATCTGTAAAATGGGGCAAATTTAGACCTCTGCTGCCAGGAGGTATCCTGAATCAAGGCAGCGTGCAAGATAGTCCCTGTCGTGCTAGAGCAGCACTTCCTGAGGTTTTTGCCTAAGAACAATGATCCTGGCAGGGCTCTGGTACCAAACAGAAAAGTCTGTTACAGAACATCCCAGTTAAATTTCTGATCATCCCTGCAGCAAAGCCATCTGCCCAGGTCCATCCTGGGAAATCCTAAATCTATCCTATCCAGAGAACACTTTTCATCAGAAATGGGTAAACACTGCTGCTGCGGGAGCTCCTTCCGCTCCTTCAGCTAATAGCCTTTAAGATACCAGCTCACTTGGGCGTGGTCTCGTTTGCTTTAAAAAGCAGTGGTAGCTGTGTACTCTTTCTCTTGTTTCCGGCTTCTGGCTGTTAGACTTCATTCCTGATCGCACAGAGGGCTGTTGTCTGAGACAGTGATCTATAAGATTTTTTCCCTGTAAATAAATAACCATTTTATTAATCATAATTCCAAACTGGTGTGGGATTGTTTTGTGACTTACGGCTTCACACTGCAGAGAACAGTGTTAAGGGGTGGGTATCTTATCTCTATAAGCAATGCTCCTAAATGAAAATGTATTTTCGAGCAGGACTGGGGGCACACACCCTTAGAGCACATCACTTGGAAGGCAGAAGCAGGCAGATCTCTGTGAGTTCAAGGTCGGCCTGCTCAGAACGTACCAGAGAGCTCAGAAGGGAGAAAGGGGCACACAATACTCAGGCACACTGAGTATCTGTTTGGAATCTTCAGCTGGGGTGGGGGATTCCAGACTCTGCCCCTGAGAAAACCCACCATCAGAGGCTCTTCCTCAGAGATGCCTGAGACCATGCCTATTAGCTATTTAACACCCAGCCCATAGATCTGCCATGTGTGCTCTCATGTTCTGTCTCCTGCCTCCCTGAGAGCCACCCAGGAGTCTTCTTCTTTGCATTGCCCTATTTATTAAATCCATGGCACACACCTTTAATCCCAGCACTCAGGAGGCAAAGACAGGCAGATCTCTTTGAATTCGAGGCCAGCCTGGTCTACAGAATGAGTTCCATGACAGCCAGGACTGTTTCACAGAGAAACCTTGTCTCAAAAAAAAAACCAAAAAAATCTGAATTTATTAATTCAGTTTGATTTGACTTATTGCATCAGTGGTGTAAGAATCCAGCAATCAGGATCCAATACTTACCCTCTGGTGTGTCGGACCAGGATGTTGAGTCCTTATGTGACTACATGGCACATCCGTGGAAAGCCACTCACTCTCCCTTCCCCTCTCTGCCTCTGCCACTCCAGATGAACTGCTTGGTGACCCTCCCATTCCTAAACCAAACGCCTTAAGAGTTGAGGAGAGGTGTGTGTGTGTGTGTGTGTGTGTACATGCACATGTGCATGATCATATCCCTATGTATGTGCATGTTCATTTTGGGGGGAAAGTGTGTGTTCATATTGCCTGTATGAATATGGGTGTGGGGGCATGTATTCGTGTGTGTATGTGTGTGTGTGTGTGTGTACTAGTGCATGTGCATATGTTTACTTGTTCATGGTACAGCTTTAACAATGATGGAGACCATCTTTAATGAAAAGTTCTCTGCCCCCTCTGGTTAGTACCACTTTGCCTCCATCAATCATCTCATGTCCACCCTGCTCCCTAGAATAAAAGGACACAAGAACTACTGTAAATGCAAAGGTTTTCAGATGTCTGAAGAAACACAAATATTTATCTGCAAAGAAATCCTTTGGGGAAAACCAGAGGAATGGAGTACATGAGGGTGAATTGGCGGCTGCTGAGGCAAATCAAGATGCATGAGAGTCAGGAAAGGCTGGCTAAAGGATTGTGTCACTTCTGGTTGAATGGTGACTGCCCACTGGATAGTCAGGTGACTCGCTATGTCTTCCCTGAACCCTGTTTTGTTCTTTTCCTCATTGCCTGCGACCATCTTCTTTTCTACCTTTGCTGAATATTGGTTTAGTTAATGTTGGCCTGGGATCTTGACCTGAATTTCATTCTGTTAGAGATTCTGAAGGATAGTGTGCTTGCAGTTGCATCTCAGCCAGCAGAAGTCCCACAGCTATGCTGAGGTTTGAGAAGAAGGCTCTCAGTGCAGCCCACTTAGGCTCACTATCGTCTAAGCACTCACCCTGTGCTGTGTCTTCGGCACTCAGTAGCTGCTTTTATTCCAAAGGTTTTTCGCATTGAGTTAAAATTGGCCTCGTGGAGTGTTGGGAGAAATGTAGACCCTCAGACGAATAGTGTAGCATCTGAGAGACTATGTACAAGTTTTCAGAAAGTTGAACAGCAGTCCCCAGGTGACCCAGAGATTCTAGAATGATAAGAAGGTATCCACAGAGAAATTAGGGGACATCAGCCTGGGATCATTCCTCGGAGCAGTCCTGAAGTAGAAATTATCCAGATGTCCATCATCGATGAGTGAAAAAGTAGAATGTGATTCAGCCCTTCAATGGAATAGTGTTCAGCATGAAATAATAAATGCAATCATTTGGCCATGAATTAGTCAGCCTTCTGTAGCTCAAACAAATCACTTACACAATCCCCTTACAAAGATAAAAGGTTTATTTCACCTCCTGGTTGTGGAGATTTTCTAGTTTCCCAGGCTCAAAGCTTTGTGTCCGAAGTGAAGCAGCCTGTGGTTAAGGGAGCTCCTTTTTGGAGAAAGCTACTTGTTTTCAGGCAACACAAAAGCAGTGAATGAGAGCAAGAAGCTGGTCCACCACCATCCAGTGGTCCTATACTGGGGAACCAAGCCTTTCCTGCACTAACTTGGGAATTTGCTAGGCAGGTTTGGAAGGAACCCTGGGGCCCAGCTGTCTGTGCACTAGGTTTAGAGGACAAGCACTTTGTTGACTGAGCTATCTCCCCTGCCCATTGTGTTCTCCCATTCAACAAAATTCAAATTTCTTCTCCATGGTATCCCAGGTGATCTCTTTTTACATCAGCATTAACTGGTAAATTAAACGTGGCTGCAGTGGTGTGTGTATGTGTTTGTGTGTGTGTGTGTGTATATATACACTTATGTATGATTAGGTGTGTGTTTGTGTGTGTATGTATGATTAGGTGTGTGTTTGTGTATGTGTGCATGCATCATTTGCCCATTTTCCTGGATCCTCTCACCTTGACTTTGACCCATCACAGTACTCATCCACTCACCCATCCAGTGACTCACATCACACCATCCAATTTTTCCTTGTCGTGTCTATGCAGCAGTATTTCTAGCAAGTGAGCCACTTATGAGACACTGAATTTTTGGCAGGAACCCCTCCTGTTCTGCTTGAAACTATCGTTCAAAGAGGGAGACAGGTCAATAGCATACCACATACCTACCTTATGATAGGTGGGGTGGGGTGCACAGAGGTGAGAGTGGGTGAGCTCGCTGACCTCTGGCTCATGTGTTTACCAGGGGTCAAGTGAGATCCAAGTGGAAGCAGCTTGCAAGGAGGAAAAGCCCAATGCAGTTGTCAGTTGAGTGGGTCTCGTTGTCTTCTTTTCGTGGCCTTTTCCCCTTGTGCTCCCTGCATCCTCAGCTCTCGGTTCATCCTGACAGAAGCCTGAGTGGTGGCTGTCAGCCCTGTTTTCTGTGAGTACTTCCAAACAGACCTCCTCTCCCGGAGCCGGCTGTGAGTGCTTCCAAACAGACCTCCTCTCCCGGAGCTGGCTGGATGACCACGGGTGTGGGAAGGGCATTTGAGAGGCCAGGGGAAGAGGTTGAGAGATTTGGTCCTTCAAGAGAAAAAATTTTACCAACCACCTCAACATAGTCTGGCCCAGCAGAGTACATTCATTTCCCCCACAGCATTTTTATTCTCTAAGGGATGGATAGCAGACTCGTGAGACTCTTCTGAAAGAGCTAATACATTTAATAAACTCACCTCCTTCTCAATCAGGTTGCTTTTTGCTGACTCTGTGTGTGTGTGTGTGTGTGTATGTGTGTGTGTATGGGTTGTGCAGAGCTTCCTACATGTGTGCACTGTCTAGAGGAGAACACTGGGTTTCTTTCTTTGTCAGCCTCTGCCTTGAAACAATATTTCTTACTTCCCCATAAGCTTCTTGCTTTGGTTAGCTTGGCTGACCAGCGAGCTACTGGAACCTTTTGTATGTGCTTGTGCTTGTATGACCGTGTGTGGATGCCTGGGCTCAAGCCTCCACTAACAACACAATCTTCTAATGAACAGGAATAGAACAGGAAGGAGCAGAGGAAAAGCTCCAGTCTCTGTTGAAGCAGAGGGAGCTGTTCACCAAGCAAAAGGACTTGGCGGAAAAACTGCAGCATCACCTAGATGTCTCCCTGACGAGCCCAGGCTCGGAGGAGGTTTTATAGCTAAGTGGATCCTGTACCTGGGAAATCTGTCTTTTATGTGCTTCTGCTCATTGGCAAGGCTCCCAGCCACAGCCAGAGAAAGAAAACATTAACAGTATTGTGCTGGTCCAGTCGACAAGAACTTTTGGGCAAACAGTATGTTTGTTGCTGGTAAGTATTGGATCCTCAGTTGCTGGATTCCTCTGCCGCTAATGCAGTAACCCAAGTCAAACTGAATTAATAAATCCAGATTTAATAAACAGGGCAATGCAAACCAGAGCACTCCTGGGTGACACTCAGGAAGGCACGAGACAGAAAACAAGAGCACACATGACAGATCTATGGGCTGGGTTTTAACTAGCCAGTAGATGTGGTCCCAGGCCTCTCTGGGTGAGGAGCCACCGATGGCAGTCTTTCTCAGGGGTGGAGTCTGGAATGCCCCTTCCCAAAGTGGAGATTCCAAACATCCCAACCTTTTGGGGTATTTATGGGTGCAGGTTCAAGTCTGGCTGCTTCCGGTTGACAAGGGACATTGTGGAGAGGGGCAGTCAGGAATCAGTGGGCCACGCTTTTTGGGGGTATGGGTGGAGAAGCATTCTGTTAACTGCCATCCTGGAGACCTCAGGCATCTGTTCCTTGAGGGAGCTGAGAAGGCATGTTGCCAGGAGCAAAAAAATAGGTTATTAACACCAGCCCTATGAGCAGAGCTAGGCATGGGAAGGCTGATGACTGCCCGTGAGAATGAGATGGAGAAGTGCCTTGGCTGTACAGAAGAGGCAAGGGTGAATGAGTGAGACACAGGAGCCCTTCATGGGGAATTCTGAAAATCAGGTTCCAGTTGCTGGATAGGTACCCAGTTGAGCCTGGAGAGGTGGTACCAGCAGATGAAGTCCCAGGAGCTTGGGGTAATGGTACACCAAATCAAGGGATGGTGTGTTCTTCAGGGGTATAAGAGCCATTACATCTGCTGTTTCTCTGGAGGTGAGAAATGCCTCTATCCATCTGTGAAAGTGCCAAAAAGTTTGGAGATAACGGAGTTTTACAAATGGCCATGTGGGTGAAGTTAATCTGTAAGTATTACCCAGTTGATCTCATCAGAGCTGGTGCAGGGGCTGGCATATCTGGAGGGCCCTCTGTGAGTTGGCCTTGGCCCAGGCCAGAGGAGTGACCCTGCAAAAAAGAAAAAAAAACCTTAAAAATGGGTGGGGTCACAGAGGTGCTCTAGTAACAGAACTTTCCCCAGTAACCTGTGGGAAGCTGTGAGACAGCTGGAACAGATTACATCATGGTGTCATAACAAAAGGGTATGGC
Organism: Ondatra zibethicus; assembly: GCA_004026605.1. Classification (NCBI taxonomy): domain Eukaryota; kingdom Metazoa; phylum Chordata; class Mammalia; order Rodentia; family Cricetidae; genus Ondatra; species Ondatra zibethicus. Next base: position 75,222 of record PVIU01006701.1, read on the forward strand.
TTTGGGTTAAAAGGCATGAACATTTTTCAGTCTAAATTCACTGAACAAAAAAGGTTGGGCAAGTGAAGGAGGAGGGAGTTCAATGTGCCTGTGAGATTCTATACCCTGTTTGATGCTAACCTGTTTCAGAGGGGATGGAGTTGGCATTGCAGCAGAGATTTATCCTATGTGACTGGACACGGTGCAGTAATGCTGAAAAAGCTTCTATGCAGTCCTAAAAACTGGGACCAGTAAAACTCACAACAATTTAAGAACTCCTGAAAACTGTAGTTAGTGCTATCATTTTTATCAAAACTGAATCCATCAATGCTAAACTCTGAGCCTCTGAAGTGACATCTGAAATCTGTTAATCCTGAACTATGAAGCCTGTGAATGAGGCACAACTTTCCTGTTTTAACAGGAAACTTAACCAATGAACTACCATGATGCTTGTATCCTTGGGGGTCAGGGGAGCTGTTACAGCGCAGGTGGGTATGACTAGAAAAGAGTGTGAGAAGAATTACTATACAAGAATGCAGGGAAGTGGCAGGGTCTTAGGCAGGAAGGAGGGAGTCCCGTTACAGTCCCACCCCTGTTACAGAAATTGGTGAGGGAACTGTAGGACCCAAGTGAAACGTTAGAACAGAATCATTAGCTCCCATGTCCAATAGAAAGGCAATGGGTTTATGAGCGACCTGGATCATTACCCTAGGCTCAGAGAGGGTGATGGGGGTTACCAAGTCTAGGCCATGTCAGTCCTTCACCAAGCAGAGGAACTCAATACCATAATCAATGGCCTTCCTGACTGCATTTGTAGCAGGCTCCTGGCGGAGTTGACTTGGCTTGAGCGCTATTAGAATGGAGCCTCATGGACTTCCCTTGCTCCCATCGTGGGGTTGCTGGTGGTTTCAGGCGTGGGCTCGGAGTGTAGCCTTCTGTTGCAGCCCAGCTTGTTGGGAAGACTACGCTGCCTCCTCTCGGGCATTAAACACCTTAAAGGCCATCTTCTCCTGTGTGGGGGTTAGGGACCCTCCTCAGCTTTTTAAAATTTCTTTCTGTTATCTGGCACTGACTGAGAAATGAAATGGGTGGCTAGGACCATGAATCCCGCTGGACAAAGCTGGGTCAAGATGAGTATATTGAACTATCGTCTCTTGTACCAAATCAAGGGATTTGTTCTTAGGTTACAAAATCTGGCTGCCAGCAAGATTATCCCTGTACATGAATGCAGAGGTCCAACTTTAATATCTGAGTAAACCAGCATTGTTTTAAACCTTATCTTTTATAAGCCTTGTTTTTAGGAAAGGACAAGAATTACCATACAGAAATATATCCTAACCCAAAGTATATTGGAGACCTGATGTCTCCTTGGTGGGGCCAATCCATATGGTCACCCTTACTAAAGATGGTGTGAAGTATCTGTTTAATCTCTATTAAAATAGTGGCTGTCCACGTGGTTGGCTATAAATTTCATTGGCGATTTTAATCATACCCGATTTCTTAGTTGTTTTTGTTTAGTAAAGTAGAACAGCATAAAATAACTTTTCTGCCCTTATATCAGATTTAGCAAATCTCAGAGGCAAAAATATATGGAACACGCAAAGTCAGACATCCAAATAAACATGTGGCCACATATCATTCATGCACACAATATAGATGGGACTTTTAACAGAAGGATAACTTTTGGGGGAGACTGTGTCAGATGACGAACTTAAAAATCCTGAAATAACCAGGCGATGGTGGTGCACGCCTTTAATCCCAGCACTCAGGAGGCAGAGGCAGGCAGATCACTGTGAGTTTGAGGCCAGCCTGGTCTACAAGAGCTAGTTCCAGGACAGGCTCCAAAGCTACAGAGAAACCCTGTCTCAAAAAACCAAAAAAAGAAAAAGAAAGAAAAAATGTTGAAATAAGAGTTTACAGCATAAGACAGCATGTAAGGCACCATAAGACTGAAAGATGTTTCTGGGCAATGGTTGGGGAGGCAGTGATGCCAGACAGGGCGGCCCACTGCTCTGAGTGTGGAGAAGGTGCTATGCAGGGAAACTGAAGAACAGAGTAGCAACACAGCTAGAACAGCAAGTGCAGGGTTTTGGAAAGGAGATTTTTAGGAGAGAGGAAGATATATCAGAGTATATTGGGTGTGAAGGGATATAGCTGGAGGGTAGAATTTCAGCACAGTTTGGGGAGTATGGGAAAGAAGGACCTCCTGTGCCGTGGTGTGGTAGCAGCAACAGTGGCAGGAGAGAGAGAAGGAGGGAACGAACAGAGACAGAACAACAGAGCAGCAAGACATTTGCGTAGTAGTTCAGACGGGAGAGCAGACAAGAACAGAAAACGCATCTATTGCGGGGAGAATCCCAGCGTGGCCCACCTGAATGCCAGGGAAGCAAAGGAAAAGTCAGAGTGGCCATCCGTTAGCAGGCCCTGCCGAAGTGTGCCATTGCAAGAAGGCAGCAGTTCGGGGGAACTGGGAAAACTATGGCGAGAGCATGAAATGTCTAGTGGGGTAGGAGATACAGAGAAACGGAACAGGGAGGGGAGAGAGGATAGGAAAAGGAGCAACCTGGGCTAAGTGACTTGGATAAATTTTCAGGAGACAACCCAAGGGTTTCTGGAGACTGAACTTGGACTTAGCAAGTACCTGTTCACAAGCCATTAGCTGGGAGACGGGAGAATATGGTGATACATCCCCGAGATAACCTAGGCCCAAAACAGAGGGGGTTGGAGTATCTCCATGCAAGACATCTCTAGTACAGAGGAATCTCAAGGAGTAGGAACTGTCTCTGCTCCAGAAGGCCAGATTTACTTCAGCACTGCAGTGACTTGGCAAGCAATCTGCAGATTGGAAGAGGTCTGGGACCTCTTAAGGCATTTTGGTTTGGAAATGGGAGGCTTACCAAACAGTTCTGGTGTAGCGGGGAGGGGGGGTGCAGGGCGGCAGTGAGTGGCTTTCCATGGCCATGCCACATAGTCACAGAAGGACTTGACTCATCCTGGCCCAATACACCAGATGGTAAGTATTGGATCCTGGATTGTTGCATTCCTCCACCACCAATGCAATAAGTCAAATCAAACTAAATAAATAAATCCAGGTGTGTGTGTGTGTGTGTGTGTGTGTGTGTGTGTGTGTGTGTGTGTGTATTAGTTTTTTGAGACAGTTTCTCTGTGAAACAGTCCTGGCTGTCCTGGAACTCACTCTGTAGACCAGGGAGAAAGGCCACATGCCTCCCAAAAAGATGACAACGAGAGCCACTTGTTTGGCATTTACAGGGTGCTCTCCTCTTTGCAAGCTGCTTCCTACCCGTTATTTCACATAAACTCTGAAAAGTAAGTGAGCCACAATATGCTTGCCTCAATCACTCAAAGCTCTGTGTTACTCCCTGAGTGGCTCCCATACCACACCCATTCTACCATAAGGACATGTACGTGTGTCATATGGGATTGACCTGACTTTATTAAAGGACTGAGGCTTCTAGCAGAGCAAGAGGGTTGGCTTGCCAATCATCCAGTTTCTCCCAAGAGGCTAACACTGCAGAAAGACTTGTGAATGATCACACAAATGAACAATTGGATGGCATGTGGTTGAATGAGTAGGTGGATGTGTATGTTAGAAGAGTTGCAGCCTGCCCAAGATGTCTTAGCCTACCTCTTGCTTTTTGGCTCATTGGCCTTCTCACAGAACCTCTTTACCTCCTCGCAGGACTCTTGCAACAAAATCTGCTCCCCTGGCAGCTTCTGTTCTCATGTCTCAGTGTCTTCACTTTTTTTCTTCAGCTGAGGCCACTCACTCAGAAGTTGGCTGTGGAGGATGCTGAACCACCAACAAAAAGTGGTGAGCCCCAGGCAACTTGTATCTGCCACCCCCACCTCCAAGTACCATCATCCTTGCGAGGTCCCAGGTAGCAAGATAGCCCCAGAATGGAGCCTACAATAGCCATGCCAGCATGGCTTCAAGGCTGGTCAAATCCAGAGAACAACAAAATTCTGGAAAGACTCAATTTACTTCTGAAAACCCTGACAACAAAAGGGATCCTTGTCTCTCCAGTAACTGGAAATGTCCCCCACCTGTGGTTTTCTCTCCATGGTACCTGGAAAATACCAGCAGGAAGAGGGCAAATGTGCTCCAGGGAAGAACAGAAAACCAAACTGGAATATAATCTACCTATGGGTCCCAAGGAAACCAGCTCTATAAACCCTTGCGAGAACCCCAGAGGCCCAAGGCTGCCTGACACTCCCCTGATGCTTTTTTGCCAAATATGAGTGGGGAGTTTTTGAATCCTTGGGGGAGCCTGGTCCAAGTCAGTTGTCCATTATGTCCCTTTATAGCATCATGCCATTAAAAGGCAAAAAAGGACTGGCTCCTTGGGGGCTAAGGGCAGGCTGAAGAAATCATTTTTGAGATCCAATACCATATGCCAGGCCCGGGTTAGAGGAACTGAGTTCAAAAGGGTGTGTGTATTCAGCATGGTGGGGTGAACATCCATAACCCTGCAATTAATCTCCCTAAGGTCCTGCATGGGCTAGTAATCATTTGAGTTTGGCTTTTTAACAGGGAGCAGGTAAGTATTCCAGGCTGAGCAGTAAGGGACCAGAGTTCCTAGTTCCATGAGGCAACTGATGTGAGGGGTGATTCCCTCCTTTGCCTCCAGGGACATGGGGAATTGTTGGACCCACGGGGTGGTGCCAGAGCCTCTCCCCATCAGGGTTCTTATGCCACAGGATGGAGGTGTAAAGTCGGTAAAGAATGAAGAGTCTGACCACCAGTTGTCTTTCAAACTGATGTTCCTGACTAGCTCAGGCTGTCTTTATTTATACAAGCTCTAATGCATTCAAACATGAACAGTTTCAAATCATTTCTCTTTAATCATTTTCCAAGTATCATTAACATTTTAGTTTCTCTTAAAACACTCCCTTGACGTCATTGACATTTACCCCATATCATTATAATGTAAGCCAAATGTTTATATCTAAAAGATTTGAATTGATTGAGGAACTTGTCAGAACTGATAAACTAGGAGAGGAGGTACAGGCCAAATACAATAGTAAAGATTTAGCATCACCAGTACCTCTCAGAGTCAGATATGACTTACCAAGTGTTTTAGCTACTTATCCTGTTACTACTTCTGAAAAGCCAGCAAATACTCAATACCCAAAAAGATATACAGAAGGTAATTGGAAACCTATATGTATGAAAGATCTAAAAGATATTAAGCAGGCAGTAGTATCTTATGGCATGCATTCACCATGTGTGAGGGAGTTGGTAAAGACATGGGCTTCAAGAAATAAGATTACTCCACATGATTGGCTTCAACTAGTCTCAGCTGTATTAAACCATGGTTCACAGATTCAGTGGAAGAGTTTTTGGAGAGAAGAGTCTAAGACCCTTGAATATTAAGGTAGAGTCAGAGGTTTTGAAGCCTCCCAAGATCAAATTCTTGGTGAGGACCCTTATACTGATATGGATAGTCAAGCTATATGCAATGAACACATCTTGTCCATATGCCATACAGCAGCCTTGAATGCTTGGGGCAAGATCCATGAACCAGGAAAAATAATTGAATCATATACTAAGGTTATTCAAAGCCCCAAAGAACCCTTTAGTGACTTTTTACATAGATTAACTAAAGCTGTACAAATAGGAGTAGCAGATCCAGAAGCTAGGTGGTGAGTATTCATTGAGTCTCTTGCTTTTGAAATGCTAATTTAGATACTTGGGTCCTTAAAAGTCAGATCAGCCCCAGTGGATGAATGAATACTACACACAGCCAATACTGAATCCTATGACAATAACACTGAGGCTTGGGTAGAAGTGATTTCCAAAGGTATGAAAAGACATCAAAATACCAAATGATTTAATTGTGATAGAATAGGCCATCTGAGAAGTGACTGTAGACAGAGCATTCGTAGAAATAATGTTTCTTCTGTGAATCACCCAAATAGAAGGCCCCAACCTTCTGGGTTATGCAGAAGATGCAGCAAAGGCTGACACAGGACTAATGAGTGTACAGCAAAAAGAGACAAACAAGGCAACCCGTTACCATTGGGAAATTCCTTGGGGGCCTATTGCAGGTCCCCAGATCAAACGTGTTCCAGTCATTTCCAGTCACTCTGGAGGACATGCTTCACCAGGAAAATCAGAAAATCCAATGTCTGTTATATAAAAAAAATGTGCTGCTCTGAATGATAGAATAACCATGGAGGATGAATGAAAAATTCAAACAGAAAATAGAAAAACATATTTTGTCAGACTTCTATAAGTGTTCAAATACCAAAGTTGAGATTATGAGTAAATAACATTATAATGAAAGGATTATTAGACACAGGTGCAAATGTGACTATTATTACTCCAGAATCAAGGCATCCGAATTGGCCTCTTCAGGAGGCAGATGTTCAATTCTTATTGGAATTGGAACCCTTTCTCAGGCAAAAACAAAGCACAAGATAGGTTAAATGCATAGCATCAGAAGAATAGAGAGAAAGGCTGAGGCCATATGTGGATAATATACCAGTGAGTCTCTGGGGTTGTGATCTGTTGCAACAATGGAATACCCAGATTAGCATTCCTGCAGTCTCAGAAATGGACCACAAACCAACTCATGTTTCAGGTAAGGGTATTATAAAGTACTGTAAAAAACAGTCACCAACCATTCAGGTTGTACAAAAACACAGATCAACAACTAGCAAATTCTCAGAGGTACCAAAGTCCATACTTTTAAAATCATTAACTAAGAAATCTGTATATGTTAAACAATGGCCTTTAACAATAGAGAAACTTCAGGCTTTAGAATTGCTGGTACAAGAACAACTAGATGCTCAGCATATTGAAGAATCAACCAGTCCTTGGAATTCTCCTGTATTTGTTGTTAAAAAACAAATCTGGAAAATGGAGAATGATAACAGATCTAAGAGCTATTAATAAGGTAATTCATCCAATGGACCCTATACAGTCTTGAATTCCTTTACATTCTCTATTGCCTAAAGGATGGCCTTTTATAGTTATTGACTTAAAAGATTGTTTCTTCACTATACCTTTACAAGAAAAGGTCAAAAATTTGCTTTCACAGTGTCTACTTACAACAATTCTCAGCCTGCTAGAAGATGTCAACTGAAGATTCTCCCACAGGGAATGCTAAATAGACCCACCCTGTGCCAATATTTTGTGAGACAGCCATTGGAAAGGATACATAAGCAATTTCCTGAATCTATAGTTTACCATTACATGAATGGCATTTTGCTATCTGATTTAAATGTAGATACTTTAGAAAGAATGTTTGAAGAAGTAAAGAAGGTTTTGCTTCTTTGGAGATTACAAATTGCTCCTGAAAAAATACAAAGAGGAGATTCTATTAATTATTTAGGTTATAAAAGGTTTACAGAAAATTAGAACACAAAAAGTACAAATTAGGAGAGATCGATTGCAGACTCTTTTTTGTGGATTTTTTTATTGATTTTTATTGAGTGCTACATTTTTCTCTGCTTCCCTCCCTGCCTCTCCCCTCCCCCCTTCAACCCTCACACAAGGTCCCCCTGTTCCCAATTTACTCAGGAGATCTTGTATTTTTCTACTTTCTACTTCGCATGTAGATTAGATCTATGTAAGTCTCTCTTAGTGTCCTCGTTGTTTAAGTTCTCTGGGATTGTGGTTTGTAGGCTGGTTTTCTTTGCTTTATGTTTAAAAACCACATATGAGTGAGTACATTTGGCAATTGTCTTTCTATGTCTGGGTTACCTCACTCAAAATAATGTTTTCTAGCTCCATCCATTTTCCTGCAAAATTCAAGATGTCATTATTTTTTTTCTGCTGTGTAGTACTCCATTGTGTAAATGTACCACATTTTCCTTATCCATTCGTCGGTCAAGGGGCATTTAGGTTGTTTCCAGGTTCTGGCTATGACAAACAATGCTGCTATGAACACAGTTGAGCACATGTCTTTGTGGTACAATTAAGCATCCTTTGGGTATACTCAAAAGTGGTGTTACTGGGTCTTGAGGAAGGTTGTTTCCTAAATTTTGAGAAACCACCATATGGATAGCCAAAAGAGCTGTACCATCTTGCACTCCCACCAACAGTGCAGGAGTGTTCCTTTTACCCCTCTCCAACATAAGTTGTCATCAGTGTTTTTGATCTTGGCCATTCTTACAGGTGTAAGATAGAATCTCAGAGTTGTTTTGATTTGCATTTCTCTGATGGCTAAAGATGATGAACATTTCCTTAGGTATCTTTCAGCCATTTGAGATTCCTCTGTTGAGAGTTCTCTGTTTAAGTCTTTACCCCATTTTTTATTAGATTACTTTTTCTTTTGATATCAAATTTCTTGGGTTCTTTGTATATTTTGGAGATCAGTCCTCTGTTCGATGTGGGGTTAGTGAAGCACTTTTCCCATTCTGTAGGCTGCTGTTTTGTCTTGTTGACCTTGTCATTTGCTTTACAGAAGCATCCCAGTTTCAGGAAGTCCCATTTATTAATTGATGGTCTCAGTGTCTGTGCTACTGGGGTTATATTTAGGAAGTGGTCTCCTGTACCAATGTATTCAAGTGTAATTCCCACTTTCTCTTCTTTGAGGTTCAGTGTGGTCTTTGATCCATTTGGACTTGAGTTGTGCATGGTGATAGATATAGATCCATTTTCATTCTTCTACATGTTGATATCCAGTTATCCCAGCACCAATAGTTGAATATGCTTTCTTTTTTCAATTTTATATTTTTTGCTTCTTTGTCAAAAATCAGGTGAGCATAGGTGTGTGGATAGATATCTGGGTCTTCAGTTTGATTCCATTGGACCTCCTGTCTGTTTTTATGCCAATAACAGACTGATTTTATTACTCTAGCTCTATAGCAGTTTGAAGTCAGGACTGGTGATGCCTCCAGAAGTTCCTTTATTGTACAGGATTGTTTTGGCTATCCCTGATTTTTTTGTTTTTCCATATGAAGTTCAGTATTGTTCTTTCAAATTCTGTAAACAATTTTGCTGGGATTTTGATGGGAACTCCATTGAATCTGTAGATTGCTTTTGGTAAGATTGCCACTTTTACTATGTTAATTCTACCTACCCAAGAGCAAGGGAGATCTTTCCATTTTCTGATGTCTTCTTCAATTTCTTTCTTCAAAGATTTAAAGTTCTTGTCATACAGGTCATTCACTTGTTTGGTTAGAGTTACCCCCAAAATATTTTATGTTATTTGTGGCTATTGTGAAGGGGATGTTTCTCTGATTTCTTTCCCAGTCTTTTTATCATCTCCATAAAGGAGGGTTACTGATTTTTTTTGAGTTAATCTTGTATCCGGCTACATTACTTGAAGTATTTATGAGTTGTAGGAGTTCCCTGGTAGAGTTTTTGTGGTCACTTATGTATACTATCATATCATCAGCAAATAATGAGAGTTTGACTTCTTTTCCAATTTGTATCTCCTTGATCTCCTTTTGTTGTCTTATTTCTCTAGCTAGTACCTCAAGAACTATATTGAATAGCTATGGAGAGAGTGGACAACCTTGTCTTGTTCCTGATTTCAGTGGACTGCTCAAATAATTAATTTAAACAAAACCTTAGATGGTGATAAAGACATAAATAGTCCCAAGGAATTATCAGCTGATGCTGAAAGAGAATTGACTTTGATTGAAGAGAAATTAAAGGAGGCACATATGAATCATGTAGGTTTGAATCTTAACTGCATTCTGGTCATATTACCCTCCAAATATCCCCCTACAGGAATTTTAATTCAGATGGAAGATATTATCTTTGAATGGATCTCTTCACCACATAAGCCAGGTAAAAAATTAACATATTATGTGGAAAAGGTCTCTGAATTAATTATAAGAGGAAAATACTCTATTATCTATCCTATCTTCGTGAGTATAAAGTTTTATGTCTAATTCATCTTTTATCATAACTAAGGAAAGCTATAACTATAACTATCTGTCTTCAACTCCATCAAAGAACCAAGAAGGAAATAATATTATCTAAGTAAGCAGGAAGTACATTGTAAGCAATTTCTATAACTCTGGAATTAACAGAGACATCTCACTGACTGGACAGTCACCCAAAGTTCTTCTGTAACATTGTGGCATCCATATTTCGTCTACAGGCCCATATTATCTGGCAGACTTTTCCATGAAGGAGGGTATTTGAAAGATCTGTTTTGCCTTTTACTGGCAAAGTTCATTAGTTGCTTTCTTCTGTGTCCTGCAGAATGTCTGGCAGACTTTTTCATGAAGCAGGAGCCCTGAAGGACCATCCCATCTTTTGGAAAGTTTAGCAGTCACTTTTCTGTGGATCCTGCATATCCAGTTTATACAGCATACCATCAAGCAGTCCAGGCAAGAGCAGATTTTTGCCCAAATGACTAACCTTGTCACGTTGGAGGCAAATTCCATAATGAGTTTCTTTGATGACCATCAACCTCTCTGAAGTAATTGTTGCTGTCAGAAGCAGACAAGTCTCACTGTTGAGAAAAGTCTAAGTGCTTATAACATTTTAAAATGCCATATTCTGTAGGCCTTTGAAAGGTTTGAAAAATACTATCCATCTGAAATATATCTCTGTACATCTAGAAAACCTAACTAACATGACTACAGTTTAATTATTATAAATTATTACCTATTAATCCATAATTTTTAATTATACATTATATTTTTAAATGTTTATACATATCCATAATACCTTAAACAAGAGTAGAAGTATACATATAACAAAATTGACCTTAAATTTGTATCAGGAATTCAAAGTCCATACTATCATATTAATTTCTATATCATATCCCCCTTTTGTCTTTAGAAACACCTTGACTGTAACCATTAACCATTTATAATTACCCCTTTAAAATGAAAATAAACATTCATAAACAATCTCTTTGTCTGGTTACCCCACCTGGCTTTACTCTGCTAAGCTATTGGCCAAAATAGCTTTATTCATCAACCAATAAAAGCAACAGATATACAGAAGGATGTCCTACATCACGTACAGAAGGATATCAAAACAGAAAGACATGAAATGAAACATGGAAAACTTACCAGCTTACTGAGACTGAATGCTCTACAGGCAGTAAGTAGTCCTTGTTGGCTTGGTAGATCCCAGATGAGCCCCCAGATGTTATGCCCAGACCACAAAGTCCTCCAAAAACCAAAAAGGAGACCAAGTCCCATATGAAAAAGCAAAGAACCTTTATTCTTATTCAAGTTCGAACTCAGACTCTCCATGTATCCAATGCATTGGTATGATCAGAGAGCTCTGAACTCAGTTGGAGTGGGGATTTTATAATAGCAGAGTTTAGGGTGAGAGATTTCTAAGGTTCAGGACCCATGATTGACTGACATTTGTCTAGGGGTGTCCTGGTGAAAGGGGATGGGCTTGTGCTGGGCTAAGAGATATCAAGTGATATCTACAATGGTTGGAATCTTAGTTATTTCCTTTGGATGCTGATTGGCCCATTCCTGGGTGGTGCCTGGGTGTTCCCACTTTGTGGTCTTTCTGGAGTCAAGTATTGCCTTAGGGTAAACTGAGACTCAGGCCTACTTTCTGGTTGGTCTCTATAGTCTGTCTTGGCAGGGGTGGGACCCCATGTGTGACTCAGTTTCCATCTGGAGTCTATTCGATTCATAAGTAATTTTAATTCAAACTTGCCTGCTCGGCCTGCATCCTTGAGGGCTATGAGAATGTTCTGACTAAGCCCAGAGGAAAGAGAATTTTGTGCATGCAGAAAGAACACTCTATCTAGTAGAAAGAATATTGCTGATGCCAAAGCTTAGGCACATCCAGTTAGATACAGAAGCTGCTTGCCGCTAGCTGAATTCTTGTGAGAGATCATTCATCTGCTTGCACTTTCTCCTAAGGACATGCAAGGAGGTGGTTAGCTGGCAGTACTGCTCTTTGTCCTGCCTTCTGCCTTTAATCTGTATGTAATCAGGCTCTGAAATAAACTCGGGTCTGGTTGGTATTCACCTTCAGTACTCCTGGTCTGTCATGTGTTTTCTGTCTCAATTTCTCTCAATCTTCCATTTCCTAAACCTCAGGGTCCCTCCCAGTACCCCCTGCTGATTCTTGTTGGAGCCTGACAGGCAGGTGTATACCCAAGCTGCCCTGGGCCCTACATGAACCTTGGAAAAAAAAGTTGTAAAAGGAAATTAAATGACCCTATTGTGTGTAACAGAAAATAGATGGCAAACTGACCACTCATTTAAAGTTTCTCTAGAGCAGAATTAATACTAGAAACCTGCTACACTAAAACCCCAAGCAGCTGCCTGCCAGTACAAAAGGAACAGGCTGAAATATATTTAGCCTGCTTACAAATTTCTTAATCAATTATAAAAGAATCATTGCTGACAGAAGGAGCTGGAGTGGCGGGGCAGCAGCTAAGATAGAGAGGGAATGAAAGAGGAGAGATCTGAGGGTCTAGGGAGCAAGGAGGAGCTGGAGGGGGGTACTCAGACAGGCACAAGCAAGAAGAAGTACAAGGGCTCAAGCCTGGGACAGCTGAGGAGCCCGCCCATGTCTCCCCTCCCCCTGCCCGGGACCAGGCCCAGCAGACCATCCTTCCCCTCCTACTAGGGCAGAAATTGAATAAATTGAACTAGGGCACTAAACCGAATAGTTGACTATAGTAATGAGGAGCGGGCCACATTCCCGGTGCCTGGCTAGGTTAACCCCCCAAAATAATTACACAGAAACTGTATCCATTGAAATACTCTCTGGCCCATTATCTCCAGCCCCTTATTGGCTAACTCTCACATATTATTTTAACCCATCTCCATTAATGTGTATCACCACTTGACTGTGGCTTACCAGCAGGAGTCTAACCAGCATCTGTCTTGGGCAGGAGAAACATGGCAGCTGCCACACTGCCTTCTTCCCAGCATTCTGTTCTGTCTACCCTGCCTACCTGATTTCTGCCCTATCAAAAGGCCAAGGCAATTTTCTTTATTCACCAATAAAAGCAACACAAATACAGAAGAACCCCCTGCACCATTTCCCCTTTTTCTGTTTAAACAAAAAAAAGGCTTTCATTTTTACATAGTAAAATTACATATAACAAAACAGTTATCAAGCAAGAACTACAGTTACCATATTTATATCTATTTTATCTTTTATCATAACTAAGGAAAACTATAATTATAACTATTCATTCTTCAACTCCATCAAAGACTCCAGAAAGATATAATATTACCTAAGTAAACGAGAAGTAAGCAACTTCCAAAATTCTAGAAATGACAGAGACATCTCACTGCCTGTACAGTAACCCAAAGTTCCTCTGTACTGTTGGGGCATCCATCTTCAGCCTACAGGCCCACAGTATTTAGCAGACACTTCCATGAAGTAGGAAATTTTAAAGACAGTTCAGTCACTTTTTTCTGTGTCCTGCAGAATATCTCACAGACTTTTTCATGAATCAGGAACCCCGAAGGATCATCTCTCTTTAGGCAAGTTCAGCAGTTCTCTCTCTGTGGGTTCTTCATGTCCAGTTCATGCAACAGTCCAGGCAAGAGCAGTTTCTTGCCCAAATGGCTAACAAACTCCATAAGGAGCCTCTTCAATGCCCATTTTTTCTCTTGAAGTAGGTTGGTGCTGCCAGGAGCAGAAGTGTCTCATTGTCATGAAAAACCCTAAGTTATTAAAACATTAAATACCATATTCTGTCATTTTTGAAAGATATGAAGAATACCTATCTAACTGAAATATATCTCTATATATCTAGAAAATCTAACTAACATGACTACAAACTTGACTATTATCGATGATTATCCATTAACAACCTATATTTCCTAATTATACATTACATTTTTAAATGAACTATACAATCACAATACCTTAAGAGCAGAAATACATATACATATAACAAAATTGGCCTTAAACTTGTATCAATAAATCAAGATTTATACCAATGCAAATTATTCATATCTGTATCATATCCCCCTTTAAATGTAAAAAACATTTATAAACAATATTTGGGAATATGGACATAGTTATTTCAGTCCAAACTTCTTCCTGCTGTATGGGGGTACTGTTAATCAGGTCTTTCATGGTGTATCCTGTGTACTAGGTTCATCTCAGTCACCAGTTGAGTGAAGTAATTTTCTGAAGGTGATCACAGTGTCCTTTCAGGAGGGCATGGTCTATTGTACCAGATTGGTCTAGAAGGAATCCACAGGGTCTCATCCTCTGTAAAAACAAAAGAAGAACCTCTATTCCCAAGCATCATGTCCTTAGACCCAAATTCTGAAGTCATAATACCTTTATAATATCCATGCTGGTTTAGCTTAGCAGCCCATATAATGAGATGTCTCTCTGTACTTAGCTCCTTCACAGTCAAAAAATTCAAAGAAAACACAATAATATACAGAATTCAGTCTCTCTGTGAATTTTCCATTTTATGTGGCTTATTTTTACTCTATCACTTTACTCTGTCTCTTTAAAGACTTTACCTTTTTTTTAAAGCATTAACTTTATTTCACAACTCTCTATAGTCTTTTTCTTTTCTCTCCCAAGCCTACGTACACCCATCCAACACTGTGACCCATTTGGAGGTCTTTTATGTCTGAATCTGTACCATTGCATTGTCTGTAATTACCTACTGTCTTGAGGAGCTTTTAAAATGCTAAGCAGCTTGGTTGCAGCTGCTCTGGATGTTGGCTCTACCTCTCTCCAATTCCAAAATGGTGGACGTACCATTTCTGCTAGCTCTGGGGCCGCCAGGCAGGAGCTGCGCTCAGCAGTCCAACCCGGAGTATGAGCATGTAAAACATAAATGCTTTTTATCTGAGATAGAGTCAAATCTGCCACACAGAGCACTGTGCAGCCTGGAAACATCTCTCTGTATGGCGGCAGAAATCCGCCATGCTCTCCCACCTGCCTAAGCCTGATCCTGCCATCTGCCCAGGTGGGGAGCACAGAGCCATTGGCATGCTATCAGAGTACTTTCTTCCTGATCCCAAGTGGGCACACAAACATCTACTGCCACAAAAGCCATTGAAATGCTTCATAGCCGGAGTTCACTCTGGCAGCATAGCCCAGGAAGCCGCGTTTTAAAACTGCGTGGCTTTTTTTTATATGACTGCTGAGTCAGGAAATTCTCTCTGAGGCACACAAACAGCAAAAAGCTGTGTTAAACTCTCTCTCTCTCTCTCTCTCTCTCTCTCTCTCTCTCTCTCTCTCCTTTTTAAGCCCTCTAAGGTTTTACAGAGAGTTATTCAGCCACATTGGGCAGCCAATTTGTAGTAATGAGGAGCGGGCCAAGTTCCCAGTGCCATTGAAATACAGTCTGGCCAATTATCTCCAGCCCCTTATTGGCTAACTCTCACATATTTTTTTTATATTTTATTTTTCATTCAAAAATTTGCACTTCCTACCCTTCTCCCAGTCCCCTCCTCCTCCCCCAATACCCCTCCTCCCTCCCCCTGCTTCCTTAAGAGGGGCCAGGGTACCCTGCCCTGTGGGAAATCCAAGGCCCTCCCCCCTTCATCCTGGCCTAGGAAGGTATGCATCCATATAAACTAAGTTCCCCAAAAAGCCAATACATGCAGAAGAGATAGGTCCCAGTGCCATTATCATTGGCTTCTCAGTCAGCCCCCATTGGCAGCCACATTCAGAGACTCCGGATTGATCATATGCTCATTCAGTCCTGGTCCAGCTGGATTTGGTGAGCTCCCATTAGATCAGGTACACTGTGTCAGTTGGTGGACCAGCCCCTCACAGTCCTGACTTCCTTGCTCATCTTCTACAACCTTGTGCTCTTTGACTGGACCTTGGGAGCTCAGTCCACTACTCTGATAGGAATGTGGCTCTCTGTCTCTATCTCCATCCATCGGAAGAAATTTCTATGGTGATGATCAAGATATTCATCAGTGTGACTATGGGACAAGGCTAATTCAGGCACCCTCTCCCCTGCTGCCCAAGTACCTAGCTGGGGATATCCCCGTGGACACCTGGGATCCCCTCTAGAGCCAAGTCTCTTGCCAATCCTAAAATAACTCCCTTAATGTAGATATCTTATTCCTTTCTCCAATATCCACCCTTCTTCCATCTCCACCCTCCCACTCCCACAAGCTCTCCCCAGTCCTTCCCTTCTACCTTCTCCCTCCCCCTTTCCATTTTGCCGACCCACACCCCCACCCCTGTGTCCACCCCTATCCCCACTCCCGTGCTTCCAACTTTTTCCCGGCGATGTTGTTTGCTTCCAATTTCCAGGAGGATCTATATAAGTTTTTCTTTGGGTTCACCTTGCTATTTGGCTTCTCTAGGCTTGTGAGCTATAGGCTTAATATCCTTTGTTTATGGCTAGGGTCCACTAATGAGTGAGTACATACCATAATCACCTTTTTGGGTTTGGGTTATTTCACTGAGTATAGTGTTTTCTGTTTCCATCCATTTGCATGCAAAATTCAAGATGTCATTGTTTTTTACAGCTGAGTAGTAATCTAATGTGTATATATTCCACACTTTCTTGATCCATTCTTCCATTGAGGGGCACCTCGGTTGTTTCCAGGTTCTGTTACAAATAATGCTGCTATGAACATAGTTGCACAAATGCTTTTGTAGTATGATTGGGCCTGTCTTGGGTATATTCCCAAGAGTGGTACTGCTGGATCCTGAGGTAGGTTGATTCCCAATTTCCTGCAAAACCACCACACTGATTTCCAAAGTGGTTATACAAGTTTGCATTCCCACCAGCAATGGATGAGTGTTCCCCTTACTCTACATCCTCTCCAGCATAGGCTATCCTTGGTGTTTTTGATTTTAGCCATTCTGACAGGTGTAAGATGGTATCTCAAAGTTGTTTTGATTTGCATTTCCCTGATCACTAAGGAAGTTGAACATGACCTTAAGTATCTTTTGGCCATTCGAACTTCTTCTGTTGAGAATTCTCTGTTCAGATCATTACCCCATTTTTTAATTGGGAAATTTAAAATTTTAATGTCTAGTTTCTTGAGTTCTTTGTAAATTTTGGAGATCAGACCTTTATCTGATGTGGGGTTAGTGAAGATCTTCTCCCATTCAGTAGGATGCCTTTTTGTCTTAATGACTGTGTCTTTTGCCTTACAGAAGCTTCTCAGTTTCAGGAGGTCCCATTTATTCATTGTTGCTCTTATTGTCTGTGCCACTGGGGTTTTACATAGGAAGTGGTCTCCTGTGCCCATGTATTGCAGGCTACTTCCCACTTTCTCTTCTATCAGGTTCAGTGTGGTCGGATTTATATTGAGGTCTTTAATCCATTTGGACTTGAGTTTTGTGCATGGAGATAAGTAAGGATCTATTTTCATTCTCCTACAGGTTGACATCCAGTTATGCCAGCACGATTTATTAAAGATGCTTTCATTCTTCAATAATAATTTTAGTTTCTTTGTCAAATATGAGGTGTTCATAGGTTTGTGGATTAATATCCCGGTCTTCAATTCAATTCCATTGGTCAATGTCTCTATTTTTATGCCAATACCAAGCTGTTTTCATTATTATAGCTCTGTAATAGAGTTTGAAGTCAGGGATGGTAATGCCTCCGGAAGTTCCTTTATTGTATAGGATTGTTTTGGCCTCCTGGGCTTTTTGTTTTTCCATATAAAGTTAGTTATTGTTCTCTCAAGTTCTATGAAGAACTTTGTTTGGATTTTGATGGGGATTGCATTGAATCTATAGATTGCCTTTGGTAGAATTGCCATTTTTACTATATTGATCTTACCAATCCAGGAACATGGGAGATCCTTCCATTTTCTGGTATCCTCTTCAATTACTTTCTTTGGTTAGTGTTACCCCAAGATACTTTATGGTATCTGTGGCTATCATGAAAGGTGATGTTTCTCTGATTTCCCTCTCGTTTCTTTATCCTTTGTGTATAGGAGGGCTACTGATTTTTTTGAGTTGATCTTGTATCCTGCCACATCACTGAAAATATTTATCAACTGTAGGAGTTCTTTGGTAGAGTTTTTGGGGTCACTTATGTACACTATCATATTATCTGCAAATAACGAAAGTTTGACTTCTTCCTTTCCAATTCGAATACCCATGATCTCCTTATTTTCTCTTATAGCTATTGCTAGACCTTCAAGCACCATATTAAAGACATATGGAGAAAGAGGATAGCCTTGTCTTGTTCCTGATTTTAGTGGAATCGCTTTGAGTTTCTCTCCATTTAATTTGATGTTAGTTGTCAGCTTGCTGTATACTGCTTTTATTATATTTAGATATGAACCTTGTATCTCTAATCTCTCTAAGACCTTTATCATAAAGGGGTGTTGAATTTTGTCAAATGCTTTCTCAGCATCCAATGACATGATCATATGGATTTTTTCTTTCAGTTTATTTATATGATAGATTACATTGATAGATTTTCATATGTTGAACCAGCCCTGCATCTCTGGGATGAAGCCTACTTGATCATAATGGATTATTTTTTTTATGTGTTCTTGGATTCGGTTTGCTAGTATTTTCTTGAGAATTTTTGCATCGATGTTCATGAGTGAGATTGGTCTGTAATTCTCTTTCTTGGTTTCGTCTTTGTGTGGTTTTGGTACCAGGATAACTGTAGCTTCATAAAAAGAGTTTGGCAATGACCCTTCTGTTTCTATTATGTGAAACACATTAAGGAGTATAGGTATTAGGTCTTCTTGGAAGTTCTGGTA
This sequence comes from Ondatra zibethicus, assembly GCA_004026605.1. Lineage (NCBI taxonomy): Eukaryota > Metazoa > Chordata > Mammalia > Rodentia > Cricetidae > Ondatra > Ondatra zibethicus. Next base: position 93,801 of record PVIU01006701.1, read on the forward strand.
GAATTCTGCATTAAAACCATCTGGTCCTGGGCTTTTTTTTTTTTTTTTTTTTTGGTTGGGAGGTTTTTGATGACAGCTTCTATTTCCTTGCAACATATTGGCCTATTTAAATTGTTTACCTGGTCTTGATTTAATTTCGGTATATGGTATTTATCTAAAAAACTGTCCATTTCTTTTTCATTTTCCAATTTTGTGGCATACAAGCTTTTGTAGTAAGACCTAATGATTCTCTGAATTTCCTCAGTGTCTATTGTTATGTCCCCCTTTTCATTGATGATCTTGTTAATTTGAGTGTTCTCTCTCCGCCTTTTGATTAGTTTGGATAGGGGTTTGTCAATCTTGTTGATTTTCTCAAGGAACTAGCTCTTTGTTTCATTGAATATATATTGGGGATAGTTCTAGTAATGTTTCTTTTACATATGTGGGTGCTTTTATATTAGGGGCATATATATTCAGGATTGAGACTTCATGCTGATGGATTTTTCCTGTTAAGAGTATAAAATGCCCATCTCCACCTCTTCTGATTGATTTTAGTTTGAAGTCGATTTTGTTCGATATTAGTATAGCCACACCTGCTGGTTTCTTAGGGCCATTTGATTGAAAAACCATTTTCCAACTCTTTACTCTGAGATAATGTCTGTCTTTGTGGTTGAGGTGTGGTTTCTTGTAAACAACAGAATTTTGGATCCTGTTTTCATATCCATTCTCTTAACCTGTGCCTTTTTATAGGTTAATTGAGTCCATTGATATTAAGTGATATTAATGTCCAGTGGTTATTAACTGCAGTTATTTTTTGTTGGGTTGTAGAGTTTGTGTGTTTCCCTTCTTTGAGATGTGTCAGTGGAGGATTGTTAGATGACTGTGTTATTATGGGTATTGTTTGCTTCCTTTAGTTGTGGTTTTCCTTCTAGTACTTTCTGTAAGGCTGGGTTTGTTGCTATGTATTGCTTAAATTTGTTTTTATCCTGAAATACCTTGTTTTCTCCATTGATGGTGAAAGAAAGCTTTGCTGAGTATAGTAGCCTGGGCTTGCATCCATGGTCTCTTAGTGTCTGCAGCACATCTATCCAAGCCCTTCTGGCTTTCATGGTTTCCATAGAGAAGTTAGGTGTATTTCTGATAGGTTTCCCTTTATGTGTTACTTGACCTTTTTCCTTTGCAGCTCTTAGTATTCTTTCTTTATTCTCTATGTTTTGTATTTTGATTATTTTATGGTGAGGGGATTTTCTTTTGATCCAGTCTATTCAGTGTTCTGTATGCTTCTTGTACCTTCATAAGCATATCCATCATTAGGTTGGGAAAGTTTTCTTCTATAATTTTGTTGAATATATTTTCTGGGCTTTTGACCTGTACTTCTCCTTCTTCTATCCCTATTATTCTTAGGTTTGGTCTTTTTATGGTATCCCAGATTTCCTGGATGTTTTTTTATGAGAATTTGTTTGATTTGTTGTTTTCTTTGATCAATGAGTTTATTTTCTCTATTGTATATTCAGCATCTGAGATTCTTTCTTCTATCTGTTGTATTCTGTTGGTTATACTTGTCTCTGTAGTTCCTGCTTGTTTATCTAGATTTTCCATCTCCAGCCTTCCCTTGGTTTGTGTTTTCTTCATTGCCTCCATTTCAGTTTTCAAGTCTTGAACTGTTTCCATTACCTGTTTGATTGCTTTTTCTTGGATTTCTATGGTATCTTTGAAGGATTTATTCATTTCTCCTAACTTTTTGGTAGTCTTCTCATCCATTTCTTTAAAGGAGTTTTTCACATCCTCTTTAATGGTCTCTATCACTTTCATAATGTTACATTTGAAGTTGATTTCTTCTACTTCTTCTGGATTAGGTTGTTCAGGTCTTCCTGTTGCATATTCGCTGGATCCTGGTGTTATCATGTCGCTTTTCAGGTTGTTGGAGGAATTCTTTCTTTGGTGCCTGGCCATCTCTTCCTTTGATTGCAGTCAGGGGAGTCTCCACGGCTGGGGACCTTCTGGCAAGGTGCTGTGCACATACTCACCCCTCTGGATCGCTGATCTCAGCACAGGAAGAGGGCGTCCTCTCTGGATAGCCGATCTCAGCACAGGAAGAAGGGGTCCTGGTGGGCCAAGGACCCCGCAGAGGAAAGGGCGAACTTGCGGGGTAGGGGGCGGGTATGGCAGGGTCGTGTGGAACAAAGAAGCCCCCTGCAGCAGGGGCTGGTGGTGCCTGCTCTCCCTTTTCTCACATAATATTTTAACCCATCTCCATTAATGTGTAGCGCTACTTGACTGTGGCTTACCGGCATGAGTCTAACCAACGTCTGTCTTGGGCAGGAGAAACATGGTAACTGCCACACTGCCTTCCTCCCAGTATTCTGTTCTGTCTACCCCGCCTACGTGATTTCTGGCCTATCAAAAGGCCAAGGCAGTTTTCTTTATTCACCAATGAAAGCAACACAAAAACAGAAGAACCCCCTACACCAGTTGACAGTGTCATTTTATGTTGGATGATTATTGTTTTTCTTCCTGCTATCTGTTGATGCCTGACTTGATGGCTTCATTTTGGGAAAAGTTATGATTGGTTAGTAGGGCTTTTTCTGAAATGTGTATCTATGTAACATCACTTAAGTGTGCTTAATAAATCTTTAAGGGTGTTAGATAAATAAGACTACAATTCAGAATCTTTTGCTCCATCTGTGTAATTAATGAGGATTACACATTGAAGTTTTTGTCATGACCCCTTTGCCAAATCAAGAGGATATGTTTGTTTTGGCAGCCTATCGCGCAAAGGCTAGTGGTGTGTGTGTATATGTGTGTGTGTGTGTGTGTGTGTGAAAATGATCATAAATCTCAAGAAAAATCTCTGCAGCTAATAATAATGAATCCTTTTTTCATTTGGGTCTTACTGCTTTGTAAACAGGTCAGGAGAACACCGTCCTACTCTCAGCTTCTCTCACCAGACATACTTCGAGCTGTATTCTCCATACTGTTGGACTGTGTAGTCATGTGACTCTCCAGTGGAATTTGATCTTCCCCTTGAGTGTTGTGGTACAGATAAATGACTGTGTTTATGATGTTTTTAGGGATGTGCCATGTGCATTTCAGAATGACAAATGCTGACAAAGTTGCATGCCCATTTTAAAGGAGCAGGAAAAACAGCAGTTTCCAACATGAACCTGAACTGCTTCACTTAAAGTTATATAAAGTGACAGGATTTAATGAAGCGTGCATAGAAATCAACTGGGTTTTCATCTTTGTTTATAAGTATATGGACCTATCTATAAGTGGATATGTCTATATATGTATATCACACACATACAACCTCCATGTTGTTGGGTCTTGAATTTTTGAAGATGTGCTAAATCATACAAGCAGAGTAAATCCAGCTGTTTAATACCAACCACAACCATGCTTTTGATACTTCTGGCTCTGAGGGGCTTTTCCAAGGTAAAAGAAAGCCACCTCCACTCTAATGTGGCCATTCAACATTTTATACACTGCTGATACGTTGTGTATTTTGATCTAAAGTTACTGCAGTAGGGTTAGGAGAATTTTGTCCATGACTCTTGGAACACTATTCCATTATCAGTTGTTAATAAAGAATTCCATTGCCTTGCTAACCAACCTTTTCTTTTAAAGAAATCAGTTTCAAAAGTTAACAAAAATAATCAAATAACAGTGACAGTTTAACAACGATAATTTTTATTCATTTGTGTAATGTGATCTTTGTTAAATGTCCCCTTTAAGTATTTAAAGGAGATTTGATTCCTGAAAGGACAAAGGATAAGAGTTAATGTCCTGTAGATATACACAGAGGTTAGATCACTAGGAGCAGCTTAATATCTAGCGTGTGTCCTTTTGCTCATCCACTTGTGTGCTCTTAATACTCCTCAGACATGTCTAGAAAGGAAAAGTGTTTTGAGAATTAAATGGCTATTTTGAGGACAAAACCCAATCACTGCAAACACTGTAGGTTCGCTTTAAGGACAACACTGTCTCACACCCCTGCTTACACTGAAAAGTCTTTTCCCTTAGCTGTTCTGACTGGATTTTTCTCCAAAAGCAATGGAAAATGTCTTTGTTCTCATTTGCTGCTATTTCTTGACCTATTTCAAGAATATAATTACAAAGAAATTGTGCGTCTTAAAAAAGAATCATTGCTTGGGGTAAAGATGTTATGGTGAGAAAATTAATAGAAAAAATGTTTAACTGCTTGTGGGTTTCTAAAGGAAACGGGTAACTTGTGATCTCAATGAGATTTCTTCTTAGGAAAACTTTTTAATTCAGTTTTGGAAAATATGTAAGTTGTGGTTGTGAGGTAATCTTTTATTGTAAAAATTTTTGTATTAGTGGTATAAAGGGATAAAAATAAGATAAGAAGGAAGTGTTAAAGGGAAACCTCAGGGAAGAAATAAAAGGATAACATCAGGAAAGATATAGAAGGATAACAATGGGGTTGAAAACATCAAGACAGAAAAACAGAACAGAGTAAGAACAACCAGGAGAGAGAAAAATAAAATGAAGAATTAAGCTTTGGACCTCAGATAAAGTTCCTGTGTGTGTGTCTGTCTGTCTGTCTGTCCAGTAGTTTGTCTACTCTACATCTCCTCTCCAGTTTCTCTGCCTTGCTGGGGGATCGGTCCCTTGGCAATGGTGGCACATTTTTTTAATCTCAGCACTCAGGAGGCAGAGGCAGGAGGATCTCTCTGAGTTCTAGCTCAGCCTGGTCTACAGTGTGAGTTCTAGGACATTCAAACTGACATAGTGAAACCCTGTGTCAATTTAGTTTTGTTTTTACCCAAACAAGAATTATCAGCATCAACATAATTTCGATATTTCAGAGCACCCATCCCTGAAGTCTGTGGGGAAATAATATGAAAATCCCAAATGGGTGCTTGAAACTGGAGATAGTATCAAAACCTTCATATACTATTTTCTCACATATACACATATTGATCTTATAGTTAAATCTACATGCAGAGTTTAGTAAAACAAAAAGGAACAATGTAATAATAGGTATTTAAGTCAGAATCCTTTATTTTTATATTTACTATTTTCAGACTTAGGCATGGCAAAGGGGAACTACTCTATTTTCTCACAGAGAAAGATGATCATTGCAAAGACCGATTTTAATTTATATATATACAAAGAACTCAAGAAACTAGACATTAAAATTCTAAATACCCCAATTAAAAAATGGGGTAAGGATCTGAATAGAGAATTCTCAGCAGAGGATGTTCGAATGGCCAAAAGATACTTAAGGTCATGTTCAACTTCCTTAGCAATCAGGGAAATGCAGATCAAAACAACTTTGAGATACCATCTTACACCTGTCAGAA